>JAQQSZ010018583.1:0-10547 GCA_028646595.1 Phalanger gymnotis | reverse complement strand
TAATTCAAACTCCTGTGAAAATCAATGCTGAAAACTAAACATATTAAATAAAAAAAAAAGTAAATCCTACCAAAACAGGAAAAAAAAATTAGATTGGAGAAAGTGGAAGCTAACAACTTTATGAGAAATCAAGAAATTATAAAACAGAACCAAAGGAATGAAAAAATGGAAGACAATGTGAAATATCTCATTGGAAAAACCACTGACCTGGAGAATAGATCCAGGAGAGATGATTTAAAAATTATTGGATTACCTGAAAACCATGATCAAAAAAAAGAGCCTAGACATCATCTTTCAAGAAAGTATCAAGGAAAACTGCCATGATATTCTAGAACCAGAGGGTAAAATAGAAATTGAAAGAATCCAGCGATCGCCTCCTGAGAAAGATCCCCAAAAGAAAACTCCTAGGAATATTGTTGCCAAATTCCAGAACTCCCAGATCAAGGAGAAAATACTGCAAGCAGCCAGAAAGAAACAATTAGCGGATTGTGGAAACACAATCAGGATAACACAAGATCTAGCAGCTTCTACATTAAGAGATTGAAGGGCATGGAATAGGATATTCCAGAGGTCTAAGGAGCTAGGATTAAAACCAAGAATCACCTACGCTGCAAAACTGAGTATCATGCTCCAAGGCAAAATATGGATTTTCAATAAAATAGAGGACTTTCAAGCTTTCTCAGTGAAAAGACCAGAGCTGAATAGAAAATTTGACTTTCAAACACAAGAACCAAGAGAAGCATGAAAAGGTAAACAAGAAAGAGAAATCATAAGGGACTTACTAAAGTTGAACTGTTTTGTTTACATTCCTACATGGAAAGATGATATTTGTAACTCATGAGACCCTTCTCAGCATTAGGGTAGTTGAAGGAAATACACACACACACACACACACACACACACACACACACATATAGACAGAGGGCACAGGGTGAGTTGAATGTGAAGGGATGATATCTTAAAAAAATTAAAGGATGAGAGAGGAATATATTGAGAGAGGGAGAAAGGGACAGATAGAATGGGGTAAATTATCTCACATAAAAGTGACAAGAAAAAGCAGTTCTGTTGGAAGGGAAGAGGGGGCAGGCGAGGAGGAATAAGTGAATCTTGCTCTGATCAGATTTGGCTTAAGGAGGGAATAACATACACACTCAATTGGGTATCTTGCCCCACAGGAAAGTAGAGGGAAAGCGATAAGAAAGGGGGCATGATAGAAGGGAGGGCAGATGGGGGAAGAGGTAATCAAAAGCAAACACTTTCAAAAAGGGAGAAAATTGAATAAAGGGGATCTGGATAGGATGGAGAGAAATATAGTTAGTCTTTTACAACATGATTATTGTGAAAATGTTTTGCCTAATCATTCATGTGTGGCCTATGTTGAATTGCTTGCCTTCTTAGGGAGGATCATGGGGAGGGAAGAGGGGAGAGAATTTGAAACTCAAAGTTCTAAAAACGGATGCTCAAAAAAAGTTGTTTTGCATGCAACTGGGAAATACGATATACAGGCAATGGAGTATAGAAACCTATCTCGCCCTACAAGAAAGTAAGGAGAAAGGAGATTGTGGGGGTGTGGGGTGACAGAAGGGAAGGCTGACTGGGGAACAGGACAATCAGAATATATGCCTCCTTGGAGTGGGGGAGAGCGCAGAAATGGGGAGAAAAATTTGTAACTCAAAATCATATGGAAATCAATGTTGAAAACTAAAAATATTAAATAAGAAATTAAAAAAAACCAGAAGCCTCTTTTATGCTAATGCAATTAAATACCTAAGATATTAGTTTAGTTAATTGAAATCGAGAGTTGAAAAATTAGTTGAGAAAAATGTCACAGATATGATCTAATTATCTGGTCATAAACAGACATTATTGATGACACTTCTACTGAATGATAAGAAGACCAGGGACCAATTCAATCTCCTGAATAAATAATAAAATATCAAAATTGTTTATCTTTCCATGAGTGCAGACATGACTTAATTTAGTGTTACTAAATAAATCACAATACTTTTCCATAAACCTTTATTAGACACAACTCTCTCTGTCTCTGTCTCTAGTTTACCATTGACTGGCTATTCTATTATTTACTTCAGTACAGAAATCAAGAAATATAACCTTGGGAATAAATCTAACCGGTGGCATAGTCAGTCATCCTATGTGTATATATGTGTGTGAACCCAGAACTACTTTTATTTTGGAAACATTTAAATTTCTCTGAATATGAAACTCCCGTTTCTACATCTCTTTTATGTTTGTGTACTACTGAAGACCCTCATTTAATTACCTCCTTTTTTTTTCGTAAGGGAAAAAAAATTCCCCGGAGTCTTAGAATATGACATGTGTTCTACTTTCTCTTGAATATCATCACATTTCAGGTGTCTGCTTTTCCCAGCCCTTCATTCCTAATTTCAGCTGTTTTCCCAAATACTCACATGTAAACTATTCAGTCAACTTTTAAGTATTTTTTTAATCACTTTAGAAATGTTTGAAACCATGTCTATCAACAACATCTGACTAAAAAGAGTGTGTGAATGTCTAAGGACATTAGTGGGGGTGGTGGTTGGCAAATACTTGGCAACTTAACTGTCAAATTTCACATAAGCCATTTGGGTTTTTCTCACTGTCTTCTTAGGTTATACTATCACCTGTGGTCCTAATAATTATTTCTTCAACTACTTCTTCAAAATCATATCTGTTTGGTAGCAATAAGCATGAACCCTATGGGAAATGGCTGCTCTGTGGCTAGAGCCAACTGAGTGTCTCCTCTCTGACCTGATTTGTATTAACATGATTAACACATAGGACTGATTTTTTCTTGAGAAGGAATATTGTAGCAAGTGTAAATATTTTTCTTCGTTTCAGTTTGGTCAGTTATGATATAACACACAAGACATTGCAATGAGAAATTGACATTTTCTTTAAAACTTCAGCGTTCTTATCTTTTAGAGTAGCTGATTTCAATAGATGGCTTTTTCCCTTCTGCTGCCACACTAGGCATTCACAGTCAAGGGACTCTTTAAAATGGATTTATATTCCTGGTTTTTTTCCACAGAAGTGAACCTTAATAACCTGAATATTCATCTTAAACTTGCCTTTTTTATATCTTCTTTCTAATTATAATCATATGCCTGCCATATGCTTTCAAGTTACAGAATCCTTAATAATAATAGCTGATGTAAAGTACTTCACATAAATTATTTTACTTGATTGCCATAAACATTCCTGTGAGATAGGTATTGCACATATTACTTCTATATAGAGATAAAGACACTGAGACTCATGGAGTTTAAATGACTGGACAATAGGTACACAGTTGAGAGAGCGGGAGTGAGGATTAGAATGATGTCTCTCCTGGCTCAAAGCCCCAGGCTGTTTTCTGCACAATACGCGTTACACTGCTCCTCCAAAGCTTGAGGGACTCTGTTAATTTAGCCCCATCTTCAGTTAAGACTACACAGTTCATCCCAGTCAGATGAGAAAAGACTAATTATTTAATAGTAATTATATCTCCTGCATGTTTAAAATGTTGTCTTCATTTGTATAATGAACACAAAAAATCAATATCATAATGTTTTGATAGCTAATCAAACCTGTCAATTTCCTTTTTATGGTACAACTCTTATCACCTGTGAAGATTCCAGTAATAGGAAGGAGTGATTGCCCAAGGCATTACCTCATGGATTGATCTTGGGAAGCCCTTTCATTGTTAATCCATTAAGGAAGGCCCTCTCCAAGGATGAAAAGGATAGGGAAAAAGCCACCAAGAAAAGGTAGCAGAAAAATAAACAACTTTCATATTCCTTTTGTCCTCATTTGGATTTGTATGTTTCTCGTTTAAGTCATGAGTCAGGCACAGTTGACCCATCCCATGATTGTTTGATCCCAGGCCATGTTCTTTTATGTGACACTGGAGTGGGTGATGTGGGGGATGAGGTAAGGGAATTTGACTTAGAGGCATTTTAGTCATAGTGTCACAGATTATAGCTCTGCTGTGTTTATTTTTTAGCCAAACATATATGCACTAAAGTTATAATATGGTATAATGCTGTGCAATGTCTGTTTTAAGGCTTAGGCTCTCACACATACTAGCAGCATGATGATGATCAATCACATGACCTCTCTGTACCCCAGGCAATTTCTGAAGACTAAGTTATAGTCACAGGATAGTACCATGTTTTCATGCTAAGTTTCCATAATGCTAAATTTAATAAACAACAGCACCATAGCTACTTCATATATGATCCTGACAATTAAAGATATGTGTAATAGTAATTACATAGAAGTGTACAATTGTCCAATTATAGGAAACTACTCATGGTTCAAAATAACTAAAAAAAATTAAGTTGGATTACTTTGTTTTTCAATTCTAGATGCCTTCTTAAGCATGAGAAATATACTCTTGGTTCATTAATAAGACTTCATTTTTGTCTTTGAAGATGTGAAATATTCAGATAAGTATAGAGAAAATACCTTATGTTCATCTGTTAAAATTTTTGTATTATAGAAAGTCAATTCCTGTAAAGAATTCTTGAATACTACTACACATAAAACACCTCCTATCTTATAGAAATACATCAGAGGATCTTTGATCTTTCTAATATGAGTACTTCTCCTTCTAAGAGTGATGATTGTAACCCATCTATGACATTTTATCTTGTGAAGTTCTTGTCTGTGGCCTCCCATAAATCCTCTGTGATCAATCAATTAAAAAGCATTTATTAAATAGCTAGTATGTGTTGGACTTATGTTAGACACTGAGGATACAAATACAAGGAATGGATTGATGCCATCTTACAAAGAGGGGGGAGACAAGTATAAATATAGACAACCTAATGATAAAATCAGTGTGTATGATAAAATGTACAGTGTAATTACAAAGAGTATAAATACAAACATGCACAAAGTAGTCAAATACAGAGTGATTTGGAAGGGAGGATCAGAAAAGCCTTCATGCACAGCATGGTATGAAAGTGAGAGCATTCTGTGAAGTCAGAGACCCATGAGAAGGGATAAGGGGTGTTATATGTGAAGGCCCGAGAGAAGGCCAGTTTCAATGGATCTCAGAATACAAGAGGGTAAGTAATGGCCAGTGATGCTGGGACAAGAGGCAAGGTTGTAAAGGGCTTTAAAAAGGAAACGGGACATTTTTTTTTATCCTAAAGGCAACAAGAAGCCAGTAGAGTTGATTGAGTGGCTCTATGGTTAAGGAAAATAACTATGACAGAATTTTTAGGATATGCTTGTGGAGGCCTTACTCTGGGCCTTTCGACATTGTCTCAGTAACAGTGCAGCATGGGGCTATTCGTTTGCTCCGGCTATGTGTCTGATTCACTTCCTTTTCTGATTATGCTATTTTGTGTGTACAAGGAAGTCATCACTAGAAGTCAACATTCCATGACCTACTTACATCCACCACGAGTTTCTCCATTGCCTCTAAAACCTATAATACTGATTATTTTAAACGTGTGATATTCAATGATTCAGAGTCATATAATGCCTCTGGAAGAGTATTGGTATTGAAAAGATATGGTTTTTGGTATGAGGCAGCAGCCTGGAATCTTTGAAATCTCTATATAATTTCCCAAATATAGTCCAGCCCACCTTCTTCCTTCTGTTCAGCCAGCTTAGTGTGTTCATAGATATCAAAAGTATCCCTGATGAAAACAGGAGAAAAGGCAGCCTGTTTCGACAGTTTTCTGTCACTGGCCAAGTCTTCACGGTCACACAGTGAACTGAAATGTGTGCATGTAAAACACAAACCACCTGTGTTTCTTCTAGATTTTTAAAAAAGTATTTAAAAAGTATAAAAAGAGCAAAATGCAGACTTAAAAACTGCCATGCAGGAAGTTGTTTCCTTTACATATGTTAAGCTCATGCAAGTTTCCATGATAAATGCAATCACCCAAATAATTTTTTTCAGTCATCTGCTCTGAAATGACCAGAAGAGAGTAAGACCTAAAAGACACTAAAAGTTTTAATATAACATTAAATCATACATATTATGTACATTTTACATATAATCATACAAAGTTCAAATACCAAACATTAATGTATGAGTGCTATATTAGCAAAGGAGAAAGAAGCTTTTGAGGAAAAATAGGAACTGTTTAGAAGACAAAGATCAACTTTTTTTTTTCTTATCTCTTAAAGGGACATTACAGGTTGCTGCTGCTATCATATGGGTAATGCAGAAATGCCAAATGCCGTCTCACACTAATGCTAAATTATGCTGTTATGTACACCCTTCCAAGTGGCAGAACCTAGTCTTGTCTTGAATTAAAATCTGTTAATTTCTGAATGGTTGTAATATGCATAAAGATGTTGGGGTAATTAGCCTGGATGAGCTATCATTTCTCTTTCATTTTACGGTATAGTATGCTATAACCTTATAGAATGAAAACGAAGATTTTGGGGGTTTTTTTTGCTGACACAGAAGCGAGAAACGCAATGTCTTGGATCCCTTCCCATTTCTTTAAATTAATCTAAGCAAAGGAGTACTATGAGTGGGAAGCAAATGTCTACATGATAGTGGTGACTCAGTAGATCCCACTGTTACTCTTCATCTTTGCTTGCTGAATTCTTATGTATCTTTTAAAGCCAAAATCTGTGAAACTATCTCATTTCTTCCTTTCCCTAAGTAATGCCTTTTTCATAGGTCTTTGGATCATAGATTTAGAGCTGGAGAGGACCTTATGAGGAAACTGAGACAAAGAGAGGCTGCGTGCTTTCCTGCAATATTGTTTATCATTGTTATGGGCGCTGTATCTTTGCTAAACTTGGTTTGTCTCTCAGGCCCTGGGGTGGAACTAGGATCCTGTGCACAGTAACTGCTTAATAAATGCTTGAGAAATTGAATTAGATTGATTTAATTAGTTTTCATGTGCTCTGGGAAGTTTAAGAAGTACAGGCAGGTCCTGAGTTAAAGAAGAAGAAACTGGAATCTTTTTCCTATCACCTCTCCCTTCCCTTCTGCTCTCTCTGCCCCCCCCCCCCCAATCCTTCCAGTCTTTTGGGTTGGGGAGGAAACAAAGAAAGAGCAAACTAAATGAAAGTGCCGAACTGAACCTTATAGTCCCCCTAGCTCAGCAACTTTATTTGACAGATTCTTTGATTCAGTCATAGTGGTGACTGTAACAACTCAGAGGCAGCATGATTTAATGGTGGGTGGTGTACTGGACTTGGAGTCGGGAATCCTGCCTGCTTCGTAACCCTGGCTAGTCGTCATCTTTAGGCCTCACCCACTGACTTCGTCTACAGGATGAAGATAATTGAGCCTCCCTCATAAGCTAGTGGTGAGGATCATTTTTCAAACTTGAAAACTATTCGAATGTGAGCTCTTATATATATATTTTAAATTCCATATTGTCTTCCCATGCTTAAGGCTTACTCCAATAAAAACATCATTGAACTCTCTCTAAACTCTCTCATACCTTTTCTGTTTAGTCTTTGATTAGAGATTACAGAACACATGTGAGGATTTTGTTTGGACACGCTGCCTTCTGCTTCTTGTGTTAAAAGGGGTAGACTTGGTTCTCATCTGGCCAGGTGATCACAGACTGTCATACTGTTGTATCTACAGCCTTTTCTTAGCCTGAGAAGAATGTTACTGTGTGTTCACTTGTCACCCTAAGAAACAAATGCGCAGCAAATATACCACAAAAATTGGCAATAGAATTCTTTTAAAGTATTTGTCTTTAAATTAACAAATGTATCTATTTCGAGAGTCTAAATGAGAAATTGTTTTAGAAGTTTTTAGGTTTTCTGCTTGCAGAAACCACCTCATTGGGGCAGCTAGGTGGCACAGTGAGTAGAGCACCGATCCTGGAGTCAGGAAGACCTGAGTTCAAATCCTACCTCAGACACTTGACACATGTACCAGCTGTGTGACTTTGGGCAAGTCACTTAACCCCAATTGCCCTGCCAAAAAAAAAAAAAACAACAGAAACCACCTCATATGTGGACCATCCCATATTTAAAGTCATCAGAAATCTGTTTCTTTAGACATTATGGGAGAAATTAATTTATAAAGAAAGGTCGGTATTTGTATGTAAAATCTACATACTTGTTTTGAATAACAAGAAAAAGATTCCCTAGATAGTCATACATTAACCCAATTGCTTCTCCTTTTCCCCTCAGGAAGATAAAGAACATAAACCTAGAGAAGAATATACCCTCTGGGAGTTTAGAGTGAGTGCCCATGGCCGTGCCCAGCTAAGTTATCACTGCCGCAGGACATTCAGTAACATCTGGCGTATAGTTGTTAGAGCCATTTTTTCTGCTGGAGAGTCATTGCTTTATTTCCTTTTTCAGCTTGCCCTTTTCATTCATTTCAATGATCACCATAAATTTCCTCAACAGGGTAACAAAATCCAGAAAAAGTTCCATGCAGTGCCAGATGTAATCTTCATCTTTTCTCTCTGCCTTTTCAATGATGAGCTGTGTATTGAAAATCACAAGTCCACACAGCAATGCCAGCCCAATGCACATGTTTGCTTGAGAGAGCCATGTGGATATAAAGAAGACACTCCCCAAGTGCGAGATGAATAAAAGGCCCGGGGCTGATGGCAAGATCCCACCGAGGGAGGGGCAGCTGAGGCATTGGCCATAGAACAAGTTCAGGGTGAAAGAGCTAAAGGTCGTTGTTGTGCCCAGGAAGGAAGAGGGGACAATGTTGGGGTTGGTGACGATGCAGAAGGCCAGTTCAGGGCCTAACTCAGCCCCTATGAGGAAAGCAAATCCAGCCAGCAGAAGCAGTCTCTTTGGCTCAGTGTCCTTTCTGTGGGGTGTGATCAGCAGCCAAAACAACGTTCCAAACAAACTCAATGTGGAGAGAAAGCCAGCCTGAAAGAAATGGGAAACCACATTTAGGTGGGCCCCTGTGGCTGCTACAAGCATGCAGAGAGCAAGGCTGGTGTAGACATTCTTCAGGTGCTTCTTGGTTAAGGGGGTGAGGTGGGAAGTCCTCCAAAGGACTTCCAGGTTGGTATTCAAGAATATGGGATACCCCAAGTCTTCATCTTGCCTCTAGCCTTCTGGATTTCAAATTGCCAGGAACTTGGACTTGGTGGATGTCACAGGTGAATGTGACATCACTCACCCCACCCCTTGGACTTGGCAAATGGTTGAAGCTTTAGTCTTTCGCCCATTGAATACCAGGTGGGCGGGCATCATAACCTCTTGAAACATGCGAGTCAGAGGCTTCTCACTCTCTCAGCCATCTCCCAACCCCCTAGAAAATAAAGTTCCCTAGGGAGTAGCGTCTTGGAGACAGGCAATAGATGATGATGAAGGTAGTGATAAATATTATTATGTATCACATTTGCATAGAACTTTAAGGGTTGTAAAATTCAGCGTGTACATTATCTCACTATCTAGAATTTAGGATGGAAGTTAGGATGGAAATATACTTACTTTTTGGGAACCTCCCTCTCACATTGCTTTATTTGTCTATCCTATATATTTTTTTCTATTATTTATTTATTTATATTTTTAGTTTTCACCATTAATTTTCACAAGAGGTTGAATTACAAATTTTCTCCCTATTTCTATCCTCCCCCCCACTCCAATATGGCATGTATTCTGATTGCCCCACTCCCCAGTCAGCCCACCCTTCTGTGACCCCACTCCCCGTCATCCTCTTTTCCCTTACTTTTTTGTAGGGCAAGGTAGATTTCTATGCCCTATTGCTTGTATGTCTTATTTCCTAGCTGCATGCAAAAACTTTTTTTTGAACATCTGTTTTTTAAAACTTGGACTTCCAAATTCCCTCCCCTCTTCCCTCCCTACCCACCCTCCCTAAGAAGCAAGCAATTCAACATAGGCCACGTGTGTATTATTACACAAAACTCTTCCACAATACTCATGTTGTGAAAGACTAACTATATTTTTCTCCTTCCTACCCTATCCCCCTTTATTCAGTTTTCTCCCTTGATCCTGTCCCTTTTCAAAAGTGTTTGCTTTTTGATTACCTCCTCCCTCATCTGCCCTCTCTTCTATCATCACCCTTTTTTTATTTCCTTCCTCCTTCTTTCCTATGCAATAAGATACCCAATTGAGTGTGTATGTTATTCCTTCCTCAGGTCAAATTCAATGAGAGCAAGATTCACTCATTCCCCTCACCTTCCCCCTCTTCCCTTTCTACAGAACTGCTTTTTCTTGTCACTTTTATGTGAGATAATTTACCCCATTCTATCTTTCCCTTTCTCCCTCTCTCAATATATTCCTCTCTCATCCCTTAATTTTGATTTTATTTTTTTAGATATCATCCCTTCATATTCAACTTACCCTGTGCCCTCTGTGTGTGTGTGTGTGTGTCTGTGTGTATTCCCTTTGGCTACCCTAATACTGAGGTCTCATGAATTATACACATCATCTTTCCATGTAGAGATGTAAACAAAACAGTTCAACTTTAGTAAGTCCCTTATGATTTCTCTTTCTTGTTTGCCTTTTCATGCTTCTCTTGGTTCTAGTGTTTGAAAGTCAAATTTTCTATCAGCTCTGATCTTTTCACTGAGAAAGCTTTAAAGTCCTCTATTTTATTGAAAATCCAT
>JAQQSZ010018582.1:0-10547 GCA_028646595.1 Phalanger gymnotis | reverse complement strand
GGACCATTCAAACATATACATGATTATATTTGAGATCATAAATTCGGCCTTCCTACTACACCATGTGAGAGAGGGCTAACCTGGTGTAGGTGTGTCACCCTTGACTGTGAGACTTGCTATAGTAGCTCAAGCAGAGCACCTCCTGGTGGTTATTTTTATTCCTTCATCCATCCATCCATTTATTTATTTAGCACACAGATAATGCACAAAATTAAACTTCTCTAGTGGATAATCAATACAATGCCTCACAATATTCCTGTAGGCTTAAGGAAGGCCACATCTGAGCCACAACAAAAGTGGAGCCTGTGTCACGGGTAAAGTGTAAGGAGAAATTTGATACGTTCCTATGTTAGCCAATATGATGTCACAGTTTAGTACAATAATCTCTATAGTAAGGTGAGATTATACAAGCTAAAAGGGTATGGGCAATACATGGTGGGGGTGAAGTGGGGTGGTAGGAGAGGGATTACAAGAATAAGCAATAAGAACTCTGCACCCCACTCTCGCCATGATAGTCAATTGTAGGACATGTGTCAAAACACAGCTCTGCCTCCATTTTATCCATTATGTCTTAATACTTCTCATGCTTTGTTCCTGACCCCTGAATCATTATGCAAGCTTCACATTTTTCCCATTCTGCATAAAATATCAGCTGCTCAGTGCAGTTATAACTGTGTTGCCTTATTTTCAGTGGCTGTTCAGATTCAGTGGGGAAAATTGACCTTGCCCCAGTATCTGAACATTTTGCTGCCCAAACCCAACTTCTGTACCTCATATCCACCCCACTATATAATCTATTGATGAGCACTCCTCTTTTGGCTTTGACAAAGCAGTGGCAAGCTCTCACGCTCCCAAGTTTGATTTTTAGCAGACAAGAGTGATTTTTCAACATAGAAAAAAGAAATGGATAGCTACATTGATCAAATTAGCTGAATAATTGTCTTCCCTGTCCCTCACACATAGACATGTTTTGAAAGCAAAATGGTCATGCTTATTAATACTAGCTTATTGGCACTGTACTAGTACTAGCAACAGTTTTTCAAACCCCCTAGTATACTGTTAAAAGTTTTCTTCATGTAAACAATGAGTAAGACAGTCACTTTTTTAAAAGACACTTCTGATTTTATTGATGAAGTAAGCTCCCAGTGACAAACTTTCATTACTAATGTTAATTGGCACCTTTTCTACAATTAATATTCTTAAAGTTGCTGGGACAAGTCTTGCCCCAGGTAACACAAACAGTATGTGTCAGAGATGGGATATGAACCTACATCTGCCTAACTCTTAGGTTTACTCTCTAACCACTAAACCGTGTTGTTTCTAAGTAACAACTTTTTTTTAAATTGAATTTTCAAAAATTTATTTTTATTTTTCAACATTTATTTTCACAGGATTTTGAGTTAGAAATTTTCTCACCATCTCTACCCTTCCCTCCACCCCAAGATGGCATATATTCTGATTGCTCTTTTCCCCAAACTGCCCTCATTTCTATTACCCCACTCCACCCTCTCTCATCCTTTTTCCTCTTACTTCCTTGTATGGCAAGATAGATTTCTATACTCCATTGCCTGTACATCTTATTTCCCAGTTGCATATAAAAACAATTTAAAACAATTTTAACATTTGTTTTTAGAACTTCGAGTTCCAAATTCTCTCTCTTCTTCCCTCTCCACCCACCACCCTTGAGAAGGCAAGGAATTCAATATAGGTTATACGTGTATCATTATGCAAAACACTTCCATAATAGTCATGTTGTGAAAGACTAACTATATTTCCCTCTATCTTATCCTCTCCCCTTTTATTCACTTTTCTCCCTTGACCCTGTCCCTTTTCAAAAGTGTTTGCTTTTGATTACTTCTTTCCCCTATCTGCCCTCCCTTTTATTGTCTCCTCCTCTTGTCTCCTTCTCCCCTACTTTCCTGTAGGGTAAGATACCCAATTGAGTGTGGATGTCATTGCCTCCTTAAGTCAAATCTGATAAGAGCAAGATTCACTCACTCCCTTTCACCTGCCCCCTCTTCCCTTCCAATAGAACTGCTTTTTCTTGCAACTTTTATGTGAGATAAATTACCCCATTTTATCTCTCCCTTTCTCCTTCTCCCAATATATTCCTCTCTCACCTTTCTATTTTTTTAGATATTGTCCCTTCATATTCAACTCACCCTGTGCCCTCTGTCTCTCTATATATGTATATTCCCTTCAACTACCCTAGTACTTAGAAAGGTTTTATGAGTTACAAATATCATCTTTCTATGTAGGAATGTAAATGAAACTGTTCAACTTTAGTAAGTCCCTTATGGTTTCTCTTTCTTGTTTACCTTTTCATGCTTCTCTTGATTATTGTATTTGAAAGTCAGATTTTCTATTCAGCCCTGGTTTTTTCATCAATAATGCTTGAAAATCTTCTATTTCATTGAAAATCCATATTTTGCCTTGAAGTATTATACTCAGTTTTACTGAGTAAGTGATTCTCGGTTTTAAATCTTGCTCCTTTGACCCCCAGAATATCATATTCCAAATCCTTTGATCCCTTAATGTAGAGGCTGCTAGATCTTGTGTTATCCTGATTGTGTTTCTACAATACTCAAATTGTTTCTTTCTGGCTGCTTGCAATATTTTTTCTTTGACCTGGGAACTCTGGAATTTGGCTGCAATATTCCTAAGAGTTTTCATTTTGGGATCTTTTCAAGAGGTGATTGGTGGATTCTTTCCATTTCTACTTTATCCTCTGGTTCTAGAATGTCAGGAGAGTTTTCCTTGATAATTTCTTGAAAGATGATGTCTAAGCTCTGTTTTTGATCATGGCTTTCAGGTAGTCCAATAATTTCTAAATTATCTCTCCTGGATCTATTCTCTAGGTCAGTGGTTTTTTCCATGAGATATTTCACATTTCCTTCCATTTTTTTTCATTCTTTTGGTTCTGTTTTATAATTTCTTGATTTCTCATAGAGTCACTAGCTTCCACTTGCTCCATTCTAATTTTTAAGGCAGCAATTTCTTCAGTAGTCTTTCGGACCTACTTTTCCATTTTGCTAATTCTGTCTTTTAAGGCATTCTTCTCCTCATTGGCTTTTTGGAAATCTTTTGCCATTTGAGTTAGTCTATTTTTAAGGTGTTATTTTCTTCATTATTTTTTTGGGTCTCCTTTAGCAAGTCATTGACTTGTTTTTTCATGATTTTCTTGCATCACTCTGATTTCTCTTCCCAATTTTTCCTCTACTTTTCTTATTTGATTTTCCAAATCTTTTTTTGAGCTCTTGCATGACCTGAGACAAATTCATATTTTTCTTGGAGGCTTTTGATGTAGAATCTTTGACTTTGTTGACTTCTTCTGACTGTATGTTTTGATCTTCTTTGTCACCAAATAAAGATTCTATAATCTGAGTCCTTTTATGCTGCCTGCTCATTTTCTTAGCTAATTACTTGACTTTTGAGTTCTTTGTCATGGTATGACTGCTTTTAGAGTGGAGAGTGCTTCATTCCAAGCTTCAGGGGTTTTGTGTTGCTGATTTCAGAGCCACTTCTATTCTGAGGTGGTATGGACTCCTCTCCTGGCCTGTTTTCTGGTCTGTGAGTGCAGGCACTCTCTTCTGCCATGTAACTACTACTCTCCACAGCCACCACAAACTCTGCCACACCAGTGCTCCTTCTCCCACAAGGACTGACAACCAGGACTGTGACCCAGATCCAAGCAGGGCAAAGCATGAGAACACTGCCTTAGAACCAGCAAAGAGATCTCTGCACTCCTGCTCTGATCAGCCACCTGATTCCTCCCCTCCCCCTACTGTCTGTGTGCCTAGAGCTCTGAAAGCAGCCACTGCAGTTGCAGTTATCTCCGCCACCCTGGGGCTGGGGCCAGACTGCACACTTCTGTCACCCAGCTCCAATAATTTTCCCACTGACCAGCTAAGCTGTCTTTGACGTTTGTGGGTTGAGAAGTCTGGAAACTGCCACAGCTCAGTGATGCGGGGCCCTGAGTCCTACTCCACTCATCTCCTCCGGCCTGGTCTCTTCCATATGGCCCAGGCTGGGCTGTGCTCAGCTCCTAACATAGTGAGATAGACCCTTCTGAGCAACCATCCAGGCCATCTTGGGCTGGAGACTTATTTCATTCTGTCATTTTGTAGGTTCCGTAGCTCTAGAATGTGATGTGTTTAAAGTCATTTTTTATGGGTGTTTGGAGGGATTTGAGGGAGAGCTCAAGTAAGTCCCTGTTTTCAAGCCTCTATCTTGGCTCCACCCCTCCAAATAACAACTTTTCATTAGAAACGCATGCCAGGAACTCTTTTCTGGTAGCAAAGAATTGGAAATTGAGGGGATGGCCATCAATTGAGGAATGGCTGACCAAATCTTGTTTTGTTATTATGATGGAATACCACTGTGCTGTAAGAAATGATGAGCAGGATGCTCTCAGAAAAACCTGGAAAGACTTACATGAGCTGATGCAAAGTGAAACCTACTGTGTATAAAGTAACTGCAATATTGTGAGATAATTTGCTGTGAATGACTTAGTTATTCTCAGTAATACAAAGATCCAAGGCAATTCTGAAGGACTTATGATGAAAAATACTATCCATCTCCAAAGAAAGAACTGATGGTGTCTGAATACAGATTGAAGCATACTTTTTGTCTTTCTTTAGGATTTTGGGGAGTCTATATATTTTTTGACAACATGAGTAATATGAGAATGTTTTGCATGACTACACATGTATAACCTATATTGAAATGCTTGCTTTCTCATGGGTGGGGGAAAGAAGGAAGAGAATTTGGACTTGAAAGTTTTAAAAATGTATGCTAAAAATTGTTTTACATGTAACTGATGAAAAATAAAATACTAAATGGATTTTAAAAA
Organism: Phalanger gymnotis; assembly: GCA_028646595.1. Lineage (NCBI taxonomy): Eukaryota > Metazoa > Chordata > Mammalia > Diprotodontia > Phalangeridae > Phalanger > Phalanger gymnotis. The sequence continues at coordinate 5,695 of JAQQSZ010018582.1, read as the reverse complement.
TAAATAAAAACAGATAATTAATGACTGAAAGAAAGGAAGAAAGAAAGAAACTAAGAAAGGAAGAAAGAAGAAGAAAGAAATTCATGGTAGGGAGGGAGTATTTTGAAAGTGAATATTTAGGAATACTTCCATTGTTCTATGATTTTATGGAAGATGATATCTGTGTGATTATAAGAACTCATATCTATATATTTTAAAAACTTGCAAGTATTATTTTCTAACCTATTTTATAGCCACAAAATGAATAGTTTCAATGGATTTTGAACCTGTTTGTTAAAAAAAATTATAAAAAAGCAATGTCTTCATTTAAGTTTGTGAGAACACCTAATTTGCATCAATGAAGATGGGAATTTACAAAATCTTTGTATAATTAGTGGATGGGATTGAAAAATGACTTAATCATGATTTAGTAAACACAGACAAAGATGACCTTCCTTTTGTATATACATACCATTCCAAGTTGTCTTTTTTAGCTATGACAAACAGTAAAACCAAGTTTTGAAGTAAATTGAACTTATTAAGCATATTTAATCACATAGCTCTCATTAAAAATGATATTACTCATGACAGAAAAATTTTGTTTGTATTGTTAACAAACAAATTGAATTTCACTTTTAATAAATAGACACACAGTGACATAGTGGATAGTGAGTTGGCCCATGACAAAATGAGTTGGCTTTTGACATGCTTTGTGACATGACCCTGGACGAGTGACTTAAACCTTAGGGGCCCCAGTCACTCTACAGTGGAGAGCAATTGATCTACCTTGGTAATAAAAGGAGTTTTTCACCAAGAGTTTCCTAAACCAAGGAAATTACAAGTCTGATCTATGTGGTTGAATCATCAAATGAAACTTGTATCATTTTAACACATGTATCCATGACACCTTATAAAGGAGAGCTTTGAAGGTAACATTTTGATTTAGCAAATCAATGCATTTTATGGTCTAAAAAATCAACTCTCAGCCCAGTCTGTGATCCATTTGTGTTATTTATAGAAATTCTAAGGACTGAGAGAGTAGCTCAATGCATTTTCTATCCAATTGCATAATATATCAGAAAAATAAACACTTCATTTACTTGGCTTTTCTTGTATAGATAATTAGGACACACTTTTCAGTTGTTAACAGATTTCACTTGGTATATTTTTCATTTTTTCAGTGCTTCATGAAAATGATATAATGTCACCTGCAAACAAGAGCATATGGAGAACCTCACCATTTATAATGAATTCCTTTCCTGTTTGGACTTTGGTTTGGACAACCTCTATGACAGTTACCAATGCCATTGGTGAGCATACTTATCTGCTTGTTTAATGCCTCATTTGATATTAAAAATCTTAATCATAGAACTCTCTGTTGTTATAGCCTTCATAGTATCTTGTGTGATTTTTAGATATTCATGGAAGACATTAAAAATAAACAGATACTAATCATATTAAAAAATTCGACATAAAGAAGTGGCATTTTGGAAGACAACTATTTTTTTTAAATAACTGAGTGACAAAGTAAATAAAGAAATACAACTTCTATCTTCCTCTAGGGAGAATAAATGTATGTACTAAAAACAATCTGTTTAAGGAACATTTAAAAGTAGAAGATGTAATTTATGGATAGCAATGTCCCCAGATTTGAAATGGAAGTTAATAAACATGAAAGCTTTATGCACTTAAGAAACAATAAATTTTTCAAAATACATCCTTAAAATGTATTCTTTTCATTTCAATAATCTCAAGTTTTGCAATTAGAATGCATGTTAGATTGGTCGACATTTCAATCAATAGTCTTTTTGAAAAATGAATCAATCCACTCTATTTGCCTATTCAACATTTCTCTCATGTAAAAGAATGTATCATTGTTACTGCTCAGAATTAATGGCAAAAACCTATTTTTGGTAAAAAAAAAATCCTTGTAGTGATGGACTAATCTATTTAATATTTTTTTGGTTGAAAAAAGTTACTTAGTTACTTATCAATATTACATAAGATGTAGAACTGAAAAAATAGATTTTTCTGATTTTACCTGAAAAACATAATGAAAGAAGAATCACAAAGGAGAAAGTGTTGTAAGGAATACATGAGGAAAAAGACAAGTCAATTAAAAATATTAAAAATTCACTGTGAATAGAAAAATACAAAGTGGTAAGAGTTCCCCTTGAAGAGAAACCTCATCTCTTTCCTTAAAGGGATAAAGAGAGAAGTAAACAATATGCAAAAAGGTCAAAAATAGAAACACGTTTTGATAATCCAAGAAATCTATGATCTTATTGAAATGGCTACAGTAACAATAATGTTATTTGCTGCTACTGTGACTGTGTAAAGCCAATAACACCAGCACACAAGAGGGCTGCTAGCACAGGTTATTTGATCTGCTTTTCTAAGGAAAGCAACTTTAAGGGGTTTACAATCTCACTTTAATTAAACATACATATATCATTCACTTAGTTCAGAGGAAAATATCATTACCCTGAACTTCAGAGCAAATATAAACAGAAATTACAAGCAGAATAAACAGCTCAAAATAACACAAATCAACAGATAGGCTTCTAGCCATCTGACCAAGACATTACATACAGTTACCAGAAAGAGAAGCACCAACATCTGGGTTTTTCAAAGCTGGGGGCAGGGACTCCTTAATGGCCACCCAGAGTCTCCTCTGGTGAAATCACAAGAATGCTCTTCCAATGAGTGAGCCCCCAAGCAAAACCTCTCCTCTCACAGTTCTGAGAGTCCTCAATTCTCAAGTCTAGATTCTGAGTTGAATGGCTGTCCTCTGGGTATATATACTCTTTTTTGGGCCTGAGGGCTTCTTGAAGGCTTCACACCTCTAATGACCTAATTAGCAAATGGGTGTGGGCCTTCCTACAAACCAAGGCAAGACTCATTCAAAAGCACTTGATTGCCTTAGTGCTGAGAAGTCCTCCAAAAGAAAAAACAATAAAAAGTCCCACTTTGCTTGCCCTTACAGCTACCCATGTGGCAAGAGCACCTATCACTCCTTTTCATACCATGGAATTAGTCAGTATCCTTCATTAAAATCTTTACAAGGTTTTAAAACTCCCCGATATACTGGGCACCTTCCAGTAAAAATTTTGACGAATGAAGTACATAAATTGTCCATTGATTATCCTTCATACACGCTACAGAGTGACCAATTACCTTTTCTGATCACTCATTTCTTAGGTAAAATATTTTATGCTACTTCTCCTGTGCATTTTTTCATTGATAATAGATGAACCTATTTATTATATGCCCTCATCTAATGTGTTTATTCATTGACCTTTGTGTAACTTTTATCTGTAATTCTTTGGGAATCGTGATGATCTGTATTTTGTAGGTAAGCATCACTGGAAAGATATTGGGACTAAAAAGATTGATTTCAAGTAGAAGTTTAGAATTATCAAAAGATCTGCATAATTTTCTAAATACAATACAAAGTACCCTCCTCCCTCAGGTAATTCAGAATCTATTTAATTGTCCAGTTGTAGTTTCTGTATAAGATCCATATACTGATAGACTAGTTTTGTGGGTTTCCATCTAATTGTCTATTACAGTCTGGGTAATACACAGATCTTTTTCATCCACTTGTTTTTATCCTTAATGAATGACTAGGTTAAAGTCTTTTGAGTGATGATGGATCTCAGTGTTTTGAGGCTCAAAGCACAATGTCAACTGAAATCAGAAGCATTTGTAAGATCTTGTTATCCATAGTGAATCTCTCATTTAGACTCTGTGCTAGATATCCTTCATAATGATGTCAAACACCTCTGATGAGTACACATCTGCCTGCTTTCTTCTAGCCTCTATTTTCATAATAAAAAGGATATTAAAGTTATCTTTGAGGTTGAATCTACCAAAGAGTCTTGCACTATTTTGACATATGTATGGTTAACGTATTTTGATAAGAGCTTTCAGTGGGACTATTTGCCATGCCATTTTATGTTAACAAATGATAAGAACTGTAAGGTCTGCTTTGTACCTTACTTTTAATTGTATGTTTGTCAAATCATGCTCTGTAGTAGAATATAATATAAAAAATCTGACTATTCCCTTCTTGTACCTTCATCAAGAATGCCATCAACATGTGTGTAGATCATTTTAACAAAGATTTTTAGAGGTAGTAATGTAGGTATATTATTAGTCTATAGTTACTGCTATTTATTTGGCAGTAATAACAGTTACAATATTTTATTTAACATCTTACTGATTTTTTTACACCAAAATAATTTTCTGTCATATCTGTAATGCAACCTGTTTTAATAGGAGAAACAGACAAGCAAAACTATATTACTCAGCAACTGTTCCTGTGTAATCACCTTTCTCATTCCCTCCCACCATACTCCACATATACTTCTATTTATATGGCCATAAATGTTATAAGTGAAGAAAAGTGTGTTTCATCATTTTGCTGTGGAACCAATATTAGCCATTATATTTAATGAGTTAAGCTGCCTTTTGGTGTTATTTTTATTGCTGGGATCTTAACACATAGTAGTTTCTCTGCTTCTGATTTCTTTATAGAAATTCATACAAATTTTATCGTATTCCGCCAAACTCATTTGGAACAATGAGCATTTCGTTTCTTTCACGTTATAATTTGTTTAGCTGTTCTCCATTGCTGGCCACTCACTTTGTTTCCAGCTTGTACTATCACAGAAGTGGTGTTATGAATATTTGGTATGTAAGGGACTCCTATACTACACCATGAAGTATCAGTATCACAGTATCATAGACTTAGTACTAGTACATATCTTAAAAGTCATCAAGTCCAGCTCCTTTACTTTACAAATGAGTAAATGTTAAGTAACTCGTCCAGAGTTTATTCCAAGGTAAGATTACAATGCAAGTCTTCTTGACTGCACGTCCAGTGCCCTGTCTACTAGTTTTGTGCTGCCTTAAAGATATGACAAAATACTCTTTCTGCAAACAAAGGAATACATATAATTGAAGAGGTATTTATTATTCATGCTTGGGCTATAAAAATATACCAAAACTGCTAGTAGTAGAACACAGTTCTAATAGTGGAATGATCAGGTCAAAGAATATGAATGGTTCAACAAAGTTAGATAATTCCATATAATTTTCCATTAGGATTGGAATAATGCACATAACTAACAATAAAGTATTAGGGTGCCTGACTTTCCATAGCCCTCCCAACATCGACTATTTCCTATTTCCACTTTTTATTCAGTTTTTTTTTCTGTGAATTTTTTGGTTGTTAAGTTAAACAGCAGAAGTGTTTTGATTTGCAGTTCTCTCATAAGTAGTGATTTGAACCTTTTAAAAATCTAGATGAATTTCCTTTTTTGAAAACTGTTTCTATTCTTTAACTATTACATTTTTTGAGAAATGGGTCTTGGGCACACTAAGAGGCATGGGGAGGGAACCTATGATTCCATTCGTATAGGGAGCTGATATTTGAGGAAAATCCTTCTACCAATGCAAGTCAGCAACTTCTCTTGTCCTTATGCTCTTAGAGAGTTATATAGAGCACTAAAGAGATTAAGTGATTTGCAGAAGTTGGAGAACCAGTATGTTTCAAAATAAGGACTTGGATCCAAGTTTTATTGGTTTCAGTGACAGCCCTCTATCCATTATGTCATGCTGCCTCTTTGAGTGTATTTATGTCCATTTCATATGTGTTAGATATCAGGAATTCATCAAATATATTTGTTGTAAAGATTTTCTCCTTTTTCAT
>JAQQSZ010018581.1:0-10547 GCA_028646595.1 Phalanger gymnotis | reverse complement strand
TTTTTTTTTTAGAAATAAGACATTTTTTTAAATTAAGGTATGTACATTGAGTTTTTAAGACATAATATTATTGCACACTTAGTACACTACAGTGTAGTGTAAACGTAACTTTTATATGCCCTGGGAAACCAAAAAATTCACGTGATTTGCTTTATTGCAATGTTTGCTTTATTGGAGAGATCTGGAAGTGAATCCACAATGTCTCCAAGGTATGCCTGTAATCTTCCTGATTTGTCTACCTGCATCCAAACTCTCTGTTCTCTAACCTGTCCTACATACAACTACCACATTTACATCCATTCTTAAAACCTAGGTCTGACTATGTCATGGTCCTGCTCAAGAAATTTCATTGGCTCCCTACTTTCTCCTAGATAAAATCAATTCTGCCTGACATTTAGATCCTTTTACAAGCTAGGTCTAATCTGCCTCATTACCTATGACTCCTTTGAACCACCTCTGCTTTCTAGCCAAACTGATTTATATAATATTTCCTGCCTGGTAATCTAATATCCCATCTTCATGTATTTGAATAGGCTGTTCCCCCAATGCTTAAAATGCTTTCCTTCCTTTCCTCTGTATCATGGAACATCTATTCCTTTCAAAGACTCAATCATTCTTTATAAGAGATCTTTCTTCTGACTTGCGCCCTATCTTGAAATTGTCTGTATTTATTTTGTATTTTTCTAACCTATCTATATGTTGCATGACCCAGAGAGAAGGTAAGCTCTATGACTGTGGGGGCTGTTTTGTTTTTGTATCTCCTAAGCCAAAGATAATGCCTGGCAGATAGCAGACATCTGATAAATGCTTGCTAAATTGAATTGAACTTAATTGAATGCTATCTTTCCCACATTTGGACAGAACTAATTGTTGGAGATTTTTTCCTTACGTCAAACTTAAATTTGCTTCTTTGTACTTTCCACACATTGGTCCTGGTGCTGGCCCTACCTAGGGCCAAGCAGATCACATCAGATCTTTCTTCTATTTGGCCACCTTTCAGATTCTTGATGACAGCTATCACTTTCCTCCAAAGTCTTCTCTTCTCCAGTCTAATAAGCATTCCAAGTTCCTTTGACTGATCCTTGTGTGATAGGCATTGGAGGCTCTTGATAATCCCGCTTGACTGACATCCTCCACCTTATCCATTTCTTTCCTAAACTGTTGTGCCCAGACTGAACATAATCCTAAAGATGAGTGGGCCATTGTACCAAAGTTCTATCATCTCCTCATTCCTGGAAGCTGTGTTTCTCTTAATTATGCGCACAATGACACTAATTTTCTCAGTTGCCATATCACCTCTTTGAGTCATCCTGAGCTTGGAGTCCACTAAAGCCCTCAGATTTTTCTCACTAGCTTTTCCAAGCCTCCCTAATCTTAGACTTGTAGAGTCAGTTTTTCGAACTCGAGTGTGCTAAACTATTACATTGATGCCTATTACATTTTATTTTATTTCATCCAGACCAATGTTTTAGCTGGGTGGCACAGTGGATAGAGCATAATCAGGAAGACTCATCTTCATGAGTTCAAATCCAACCTCAGACACTTACTAGCTGTGTCACCCTGGGCAAGTCATTTAACCCTGTTTGCCTCAGTTTCCTCATCTGTCAAATGAGCTGGAGAAGGAAATGGAGAACCACTCCAGTATCTTTGCTGAGAAAACCCCAAATGGGGTCATGGAGAGTCAGACACAACTGAAAAATGACTGAAGAACATTCTAACTCAGAAAGTTTTTTTGGGGGGGGATCCTTGTTCTACCAGTCTGTTTATTAGCTTTCCTTCCAACTTTGTGTCTTACGGAAATTTTATAAGTATGCCATTATGTGTCTATCCAAGCATTGACAAAATCTATATGGCACAGGGGAAAATTCAGATACTGGCGTGCTATAGTGGAGACCTCCTCCAAAGCCGATGTAAAAACATTAAGGAATATTTTCTAACTCTGATAACTTTCACTGGATGTCCGCCGTGCCTGGAATGCTCTTCCTCCTCACCTGAGCTTCCTGGTTTCCCTGGCTTCTTTTAAGTCTCAGCTAAAATCTCACCTTCTCCAAGAAGCCTTTCCCAATCTTTCTTAAATTTTAGTCCCTTCTCTCTGAGATTATCTTCTACTAATCCTCTCTATGTCTTTTTTTGTACATAGTGGTTTTCATGATCTTTCCTCCAACAGACTTTGAGCTCGTTGGGGAAGGGACTGTTTATTTTGTTTGTCTTTGTATCCATAGCACTTGGAACAGTGCCTGGCACATAATAGGCATTTACTAAATGCTTGTTGACTGACTGAAATTAAATATTCAACTCATTGTACCACTGTCTAGTCCATATCTCCCCATCTTTTCTGCAAGAATAGCATGAGAGACTTTGCTAAAATTGATGACGTTTTCCTGATCTGCCAGTTTAGTAAATTTGTCTAAAAAAGAAGTAAGTTCTGTCATGATCTGTGCTTAATGAAGGTATGATGGCTCTAGATATTCACTCAACCATCCCCTTAATAAAATATTCTAGAATTTTCCCTGCAATTGAAATCAAGCTAATGGGTTGATAGATTTTATGTTCTTCTCTTCCCTTTCTTGGAAATTAGGGCATTGACCTTTCTCCAGTCAGTCACTCGATCAGTCAACAAGCCTTTATTAAATCCTTGCTATGTCCCAAGTACTGTGTGCTAAGCACTGGAGATACAAGGAAAGGCAAAAACACAGGGTTCCTCCACTCAGGAAGCATGCATTCTAACATAGGGCACAATATGTAAAGAAGTCAATACATACTAATTGTATACAGAGTAGATGAAAGTAGGATTACAATTAGGAGAAGACATTAGTAGCTAGGGCAACTGAAAGTAGACAACTCAATTTCAGTCAAGCCAATCAAGATCATTTTCTGATTTCCACAAGCATTATTCTGCAGTCTACTAATGAGGATGAATGAGACAAACAGTAGGCTTATAATACAAGGTTAGGGCTGGGGATGGACGATTGATGACAGCAGAAGAGGGAAAGGGAATCAAGATGGAGGATAATGGAGAGTTGAGTTGGCCCACCAAAGAGTGCAGATAGATAAGGGAGGAGGACAGTGTAGCCAGTGCAAGAGTGATTGTCTGGGAAACAATTGAGGAATGGAAAGAATAGAGGTCATGATGAGGATGAAGGACAAGGTTAGGGGTCATGAGACTTAGAAAAAATGGAAATAAAAAGGATTTAACTCAAATAAAGGCAGTTATGAATTCATGAATACTAGTGGACTACCTGTGATGTATGGCAAGGTCAAGATGTGATCATCTCTGTATGTAGCTGAGGTGGAGTGGAGGAAGATGTCACAACAATGGAGTTGGTTGAAGCAATGGGCCATTAGATTTTGGAAGGTGGCTTGGATATGTATGTTGAATCTGAGAGTAGGAACTGGGAGAAGAGGAATATTATCAACCAGGCATTAGACTCATTGAAGAAGAAAAGAGAATATGGAGGCGGGGGGAAGTTGGCGGGGGAGGGATGGTCCATTAAAAGAGCCATCAGGCTACTATTATGCCAAGGTCCAGTGCTCCATCCACTGTACCACCTAGCTGCTGCAGCTGGTATTAAGGAGCATCAGGAAAGATCACATTCAGGAAGTAGAGCTGAATTTTGAAGAAAATTAGATTTTTAGATTAGGTTTAGATTTTAGAGGTGGGTGTGAGATAGGAGTGTATTCCAGGAATGAGAGATGCTCTAAGGCATCTCAATAAAAGGATTTATTCTGTGAAGTTTGGATTCCATCAAACAGCCACACTTGAGGACCTAGAGGGCCACCTGTGGCCTCAAGGCTGCAGGTTCCTCACCCCTGCTCTAAGGAAAAGCTCCAATCAGCAGACACTAGAAGTTGATCTAATAAAGAGTTCTAATAAAAGTCTGTTGGATTTATTATGTTCCAGTCATTGTGTGAAGTACTGGAGGTACAAGTAGAAGCAAAAAAAAAAAGAAAGCCAGCCCTTACCCTCAAGAAGCTTACATTCTAATAGAGGAAGACAGTATATAAAAGGGGAATGAATGGTGGACAAAGAAAGCCAGGGAGTCAGAGGCTGCTTAAAGAAGAATGTAGGAGTGAGCATGGATGAACTGGGATGGGGCTCTTCCTTAAAATGGAGACTCTGAAAAGAAACAACCAGTCAGGAAAAAGGGATGCAGATGTAGGGGGGGTGGGGAGGGCTTCCTAGCGAGAAAGCTGCAGGAGCAGAGAGAGCTTCCCAGATGAGAAGATCTGCTGGAGTGTAGGAGAATAAGATCTCCAGAGAGTTAGGAGTGCGGTCCTGAGCGGAATGAAGGAGATTAAACCCTGTGAGTCAATTTAGTCAGGACTGTCTTTGATGGGATATGGACTGGGGATAACATGCCTTAGTCCTACCCCCAATCCTTTCCATTTTGTGTTCTTGCTAGAATCCCTTCCTAGAAGCAAAACAGGAGAAGTGTGCAACAACAGAAGATACTTTTGGTCAGGAAGACGATGATGGGAGTCCTGCAACATTTGGAACTCACAACAATTGTCAATTCTTTTGAAGCCAATAATAACAAATGGTTGCAGATAAAAATGTCATCTGTTTTGACCACAAAGTCCAAGGAGGGAGAAAAGAAAGGCACTGTTTGCTATAAATCCGCAATGATAAAAGTTAGGGAAAAGGAGGGGGGGATGATTTGGAGAAGTGATAGAAAGCAAAAAGTGTGTGATTGTTCATGGTAATTCCCTCCCCCACCCCCTGCCGCAGCTGAATGAGGAAGGTTCCCCTGGGCTTGGCAAGTGGCGCCCTTCTATTAGCTCTGGAGTCTGGGCGATGGGGCTGAAATTAATTATTCCGGTGATTAAAGCTGTGGTGATTCTCTGAAATCCGACTGGGTTGGTTCTTCATTTTCGCTTTCTTGATCATTTTCAGGCTGCTCCGCTTACAAGAAATAATAATATCTGTTACGTCATCAAATCTGCAAACTCAATTTATGTCTTTCAATTTGCATGGTGTTCCCACACCCAAACCAAACCGCCGGTCTCGGAGCCACAAATAACCATTTTTACTCCTAGAGAAAGTGGTAAAAAGGAAAAACAGCTGAAAAAAAAGTTCAAATACTACCACGGTGGTCGCTGCAGGGACGGAGAGTAAGAAGCCTGGGAAAAGAACTCACCTACGATTGTCATCGCTGGTAGTTTCTAATTTTAACCATTCCTATTTAACTACTTACAGCCAGAGCAGCGAGTAGAAGGCTAAACCTGGAATCTGGAAGACTTAGATTTGCAGACCCATTAGATTGTAAGCTTCTCAAGGACGGGGACTCTCTTTTGCCTCTTTTTGTATCTCCAGTGATTAGCCTAGTGCCTGGCACATAGTAGGCACTTAATAATTGTTGACTGATTGAATAAATGACCCTGGGCAAGTCCATTTCATTTTGTTCTGTTTCAATTTCCTCTTCTGTAAGATGAGCATGCTAATAGCTCCTGCCTTCCAGGGCTGTTGTGAAGATTGAATCTATTAACGTGTATAAAGAACTTTACAAATCTTAAAGCATTATGTAAATGCTATAACTCATTTATTCATCCATTCATTCGTTTATTTATTAATACATTAAAAGTGCAAGTGCTACCAGCACCCTCTAAATTTTGGTACCCTGTGTTATGGATCTAGGCAGTCTCAGTCCTCTGCAAATCAGGAGGTAAAAAATGCTCCAAGTTCTGACCTGACTGTTGGGGACAAAATGAAGATGAGAAAGCTCTTTGAATGATCTCAGAGAGGAAATGAGCGTTGCCTTTGGAATCAGAGGATGTGGGTTTGAATCTTGGCTCTGCCATTTATTACTCATGTGGTCTTGGGCAAGTCGCTTTTTCTCTGGATCTCTGTTTATTTATTATAAAATGGGACTCATGAATTCTCACACCAGCTACCTCAAAGCATCGCTGAAAAAAGCAAATGGGGCGGTGCACTAGGTTTGCCATTGCAGGAGCAGGGTTTATGTCACATTTTGTCATTTACTGCCTGTGTGACTGTAGGGAAGACATTTAATTTCTTTAGATCTCAGTTTCCCACTCCATAAAATGGGACATTGGTCTAGACCTTTATGATTCTGGCAGCTCTAAATCTATGATTGGACATCTGTAAAATACTATCAGTATGTCAGTAGGACAATAAAAAGAGTCCTGGAATTGTTGGAAGACCTGAGTTTGAATCTTGCCTTTCCAACTTACTGCCTGGGCAAATGAGGACCAGAGGAGGCTCTAAAACCAAAGAACACAGGTTCAAATCTCACCTCTGATTCTCACTACCCGCATGAGCCTAACCTCCCTTCATCTCAGTTTCTTCATCTCTCAAATGAGGGGGATCCGAACAAATGGTCTCTCACATCCCGAGGCCACTGGGCCTGGAGCCAAGAAGACCTGAGTTCAAATCCTGTCTCAGACACTAACTAGCTGTGTAGCCCTAGGCAAGTCACTTAATCTATCTTTTTCTCAATTTTCTCCTCATAAAATGGGAATAATAAAACCACCTCCCTCCCAGGGTTGTTGTGAGGATAAATGTTATTGTAATCGGGAAGACCTGGGTTCGAATTCTGCCTCCAACACTTAGTCATGTGACCTATTAGATTTTAAGTTCCTTTTTGTATCCCCAGGGCTTAACACAGTGCCTGGCACATGTTGTTGTAGTTGTTTAGTGGGGTCAGATTCTTTGTGACCCCATTTGGGGATTTCTTAGCAAATGGAGTGGTTTGCCACTTCCTTCTCCAACTCACTTTACAGATGAGGAAACTGAGGCAAACAAGGTGAAGTGACTTGTCCAGGGTCACACAGCTAGAAAGTGTTTGAGGCTGGACTTGAATTCAGGTCTTCCTGACTCCGGGTCCAGTGTTCCATCTGCTGAACCGAAGTAGATGCTATATAAATGTTAGTTCTGATTTTTATGGAGCAGTTAGGTGGTGCAGCGGATAGAATGTCAGTCCTGGAGTAAGGAGACTCAACTTCCTGGGTTGAAATCTGACCTCGGACAAGTCACTTCACCTTATTTACCTCAGTTTCCTCATCTGTAAAATGAACTGGAAAAGGAAATGGCAAAATATTCCAATAGCTTTGCCAAAAAAAAAAACCCAAATGGGGTCGTTAGGAGTCCAACAGGACTCAACAACAATTCTATGATTGTTATTACCTTCACTCTGATCTCTCTGGGCCTCAGTTTCCACATCTGTAAGATGAAGAGGTTGGAGTAGCTGCCTACCAGGTCATAATCTACAATCCTATGACATAACCTGAAACTTTTTCAGGACTCTCAGGGAAAGGTTGTGACACACCAATGATGGCGTTTTCTAGGAGCTTGCTTTCCCAACCCTGTCAAGGCAGAGTCAGTAAAGCCCAGTCCCAAGATGGTCATTTTTTTTCCCTCATCAACATGAACATCACTTTCAGCTCATTCTGAGCTTCTCTGGGCACCCAGCAGTTACATCCAGGGCTTCTAGCCTCAGCCTGGGAGATAGCAAGCCGGGACCAAAAAAATTTCTGATAACCAGATTATTGACCCCATTATTCCAACATCAATGATGGCACCCAATGCACCAGCGCCCTGGGTGACCACAAGTTTTCCTTCCTGTGGGCCAAACATTTTGCTTTAGTGAGATCTTGCAGTGACAGTCCCCATCATTAATCTCCAGGAGGCCAAATAATGGACTTGCTCCGGACAGCATGCTCATTTCTGACACCCCTCGTGAACATGGGAGAGGGTAATTTTATTCCAAATGTGCCGGTCTAAAAATATCTCACTTTCTGTGTTTTTTGACTGTGTGCCCAGGAACAGGAGAATTTTTTCCGTAGAGAGACAGAGAGGGGGGAAAGAGAAAGAGAGAAAGACCAAAAAAAAAAAACCCAACCCCGTAACATCTTGCAATGATTTGACTGCTTTCTTCTCAGGACATTCTCCACTTTTATAACATGATGAGGTTTCTTCTGAATTTCAAACATCAATTTGGCCTAACATGGGGAGATTTGCTCTCACAAACCATAAAGATCTGAGACTATAAACTGTTGTTTCTTAAATGTTTTATGGCAAAGGCATTCAAAGCATAACATTAACACAAAGTTTTTCTGTAAAACAATATGGGAAGTGTAATGGCTGTAAGAGGGTTTTTATTCCGCATGCCTAATTGTTCCCGACAATATGATTTTACATCAGGCAGGCTGGGTGAATTCAACACCACTCAGACTTTATAGCAGGTAATATTCCTTACAACTGTGAAAATCTTGACCTCATCTCCATTACCATGTTGCAACTCCATCAGTGTGTTTTTCCTCGCCTCCCTCAAGGGTGATGGGGGTGGGGACAAATATGGTGGCCGATGCTCATTTTGTGGGCCAGCTTTACAAAACGAAGAGGCTGATAATGGGACCTGGGGATTGCGAGCCAAGTGAAAACAACAGCTCCTGTTTCTCAGCCTCCACATCTTGTTCCATGCCCATAGAGTAAATCAGAAAGAAACCAGAATCGTCTGCTGATTTTCAGTCTTGGGTCTTCATTATTAAAGGACATCTACTACATTTAAAGACTCCTAAAGTGCATTAATAGGAGATATTCACTACATTCAGAGACTCCTAAAGTTCATTAGTAAACGATATTCACTACATTTAGAGCTTCCCAAAGTTCATTTAGAGAAGTGATCTCTATGTGTGCTTCATCCACAGAGTTTCAGGGTGGGAAGGATCTACCTCTATGGTCACCTAGTCTGCCCCACATTTACAAAAGGAATCATGCCTTATAAGAGCTCATCCAGGCTTTGTTCAGAGACATTCCATGTGTCACCACCTGCCCAAGAAGCCCATTGCACTTTGGGACAGCTCCCATTGTTAGCAAGTCTTTCTTAACATCAAACTTCTCTATCTTCCCTCCCTCCACCCCTAACTTCTGGTTCTGCCCTCTGGGGCCAAGCAGAGCAAGACTAACTCTTCTTCCACAAGACTGAATGTACTGAAAACAAGTGGTCATGCTTACCCTGAATCCCCCCAGCCCACCTTCTGCCCCAAGTCTTCTATTCTCCAGCCTAAACATCTCCACTTCCTTCAAATGACCTCCATGATCATGAGACACTTTATCATCACTGTCCTCCCACAACTCCCAGAATTGAACGTATACTCCAGTGCATAGAGAAGGTATTGCCCTCTTGTTAAAACTGCAAGGCAGCTGGAATGGAGAGTTAGGAAGACTCAAATTTGAATCTTGCCTCAGAAACTTAACAGCCGTGTGACCCTGGGCAAGCCATTTTACTTCTCCATTCCTCAGTTTCCCTGCCTGTAAAACAGGGGTGATAATAGCACCTCCCTCCCAGGATTGTTGTGAAGATCAGCAGGTAACCTACACAGAGGACTTTGCAAAGCTTGAAGAGCTATATAATTACTAACGATTATTATCATGTTGTTGTTGCTGCTGCTAATGCTGCTATGGGATTGCTCCTACGATCTCTGCTTCTCTCAAAGCAGCCAGCAGAGTGTAAAGAGCACTGATTCCCCTGAAGTCAGAGGGTCTGGGTTCAAATCCCCACTGATGTTTGCTATCTGCGTGGTCGTTGGCAAGTCAACTGATCTCCAAGCCTCAGTTTAATCATTTGTAAAATGAACAGGTTCAAATAGGTCGGGGGTTCTTCCCTTAGGGTCTTTGAATTTGCTTCGTAAAAAGCATTTTGATCACTATATTTCAATACCTTGGTTCACTCACAATCCTATGTACTTTTTTTCATTCATTTAAAGACACTATTCTGAGAAGGGGTCCATAGAATCCATTTCCTCTCCTTCCCACATTCACGCAAGATTAAGAATCCCTACATTAGATAGCTTCTGAGGTACCATCACACTCTAGTTCTCTGAATAAACTTTGGGGCTATAATAATGAAGAGCGACAGAGTGGATAGAGAGACAAGCATAGAATCAGGAAGATGCAGGTTCAAATCTCACCTGTGACACATACTGGCAGCCTGAACCATAACCTCTAAGTGTTCCAGGAAGCTCTCCAAGCCTAGGAGCTGCAGAGAATGTTGTTGCTCTGTGGTGGTGGAGGGGATTTCCACACCAGAAGTGCCTTACATTAATGAAATCCCAGATCCAGATACATGCTGCCGGCACCATGCTGGTTGACATGAAGACAACTCCCAAGGTATTAGCAAGACTTAGTAGAGCTATACTTAAATTCAAATTCTGGATTCAAATTCTGTCTCCAACATTTATGAGGTTTGGGACCATAGGAAAGCCATTTAACCTTCTTAAATTTCACTTTTCCTCATCTTTAAAATGGGGGCGATGATGCCTTTGCAGTGACAAACTCAGGAATGTTTGTGACGATCAGCTGAGATAATGGATGCACCGTACCTTTCAAACCATAAAGAAAACTCTTATTACAAACTTGAGCTCTGTGGAATTGTTAAATATGCTTATTATCCACATCTGCCACCACTCCTTCCCCACTCCCCCCCCCCAGTCACAGCGATGTGAGTGTTTCCTAAGTCTGCTTTAAACTCAACAGATAGGTCTCATTTCTGGCCTTTCTAATTCTTTCAAACAGAGACAGAAAGGAA
>JAQQSZ010018580.1:0-10547 GCA_028646595.1 Phalanger gymnotis | reverse complement strand
GCTGACTGGGGAACAGGGCAACCAGAATATATGCCATCTTGGAGTGGGGGGAGGGTAGAAATGGGGAGAAAATTTGTAGTTCAAACTTCTGTGAAAGTCAACACTGAAAACTAAATATATTAAATAATTTTTTTTAAAAAAAGAAAGGATGACTGTGGTTGCCAAAACAAGCTCCAATTTTCCAGTGAGATGGTTAATGCCAGCTGTGTCCATTATACCTCATATACTTTTTTGTTCCCACACCTTACATTTGCAGGGCCTCTAACTTTTCCAAGGTCTGCCTCAGACTAGAAATCAACTGGAAGCATTTGTTAAGGAAGCTTTTCTCCCTCCCAGTCCTTACTGCTGCCCATGAGACTTGTTCATCTGGTGCCTTTGAAGCTGTTTGATTGGTCTTTAGTCCTGAAACAGTGAGCTACAAAACAGCCTTTTTGGTCTTTCAGCCACAATGCAGTCATTATACGGATTTCCATCTGTTTCATGGGAAGTTTGGCTCTTAATTTCTCTTTCTCAATAATATAACCCCCTAATCGGGTCTGTTTCTAAAGCCCAAGAGCCTGATTTGCTCTGCATAGAACTTAGGAAAAGTGTAAGCAAGGTGGACAGCACCTCCAGTGGGGGCTCAGACTCATCCTCTGCAATGTTTCCACTACAATTTGCAATGGTTCCCTTAGACTTGTGAGCACCCCACACATCACATCTGTTTCTTTTCCTTCTTGAAATCAACAGGGCTGCCTGGGGAGAGCCTCCAGGTGCAAAGGAAAGACCTTTCATCTCAGCTATAAAGAATGTAATAGTCACACAGGAACAAAGACAGGGGACTCAGGAGGAATTGCTTGTTTCTGTCTCCGTAATTGCCTCTTGCAGACACAACTGGCAGCGTTTGTGGCTTTGTGTTGTTTTCTATCTCCCTCTTGCAGCAGAACTGGGAAGAAAATCTGAAATTCTTAATTCAGCAACTGGCAGGCTGCATGCCATGCCAATACCACATGCTCCAGGGACATGATGGAAAACAGAAGGGGGATTCAGGAAGCAGCTGGGGCAGACTCCATACATCCTTGAGCAGGAACATAAAAATTCCTGCAAGACAAACAGAAGCTATCTTTGAGACTCAGAAACAGAGTTGCCTTTTAACATCTGGAGAACTGAGTTAGCCCATAAATCGAATGTCCTTTCAGGTGCCAATCCGTTTTCACAAATCCTTTTGCCAGCAGGCTGCACACAGGAGGAAAGTACACATCTCGAAAGTTCCCCTTTGGATGGTGGGATAGAGGTGCAAAGATTAGTTTTTGTATTGTTTTCCTGGTGAAAAGGAAATATGCCAGGCTGTTGGCCTTTGTTCCATTTTATTGGAGGGTTGCCCATGGTGAAGGTGGGAGGGAGAGGTGTCACCTAAGAAGTCAAGCAAACAGTCTATGCTGAAAGCAATCAGCTTTCTTTGGCATATTGTGGGAAGGTTACAGATTTCACTGAATAAAAGTCAAGGCTGAGAGACAGGAGCAACAAAGGAAGGGCCCAAGTGAAGCACCAAGCTCACCTGTCCTGGGGCAGTGAGTGACACCTCAAAAGCAGGGTAGCATCGACCACCCCCAGCCTGGAGCAGCAGATGGCATCTCCAAGATGGAATGGAGGAGAGTGTGGAAAGAATACAACCAAGGATTAAGCAGGTCTTCAGGTCATGGCAGCAGGAGGGAGAAACTCCCAATGGAGACTTGACACATTGGTATAGCAAGCTCTCCCTGTAACTCCTGTACCTCAGGGATGCAGAAGAAGGCTACAGGTTTTATGGATAGGGGTGGAATCTCCATAAGGCAAGGTCTTTGGCAGGCTCTTCAACTGACTTCCCACTTCTGATGTCATAGGCAAGCAATGGTCAGAAAACTAAGTTTCCAACAAAAACATTTCTAGAAAAGAGAGGGGGACCAAGCCTAAGAAGGAGCACGTCTAGGCCACGAACCGTTCGTTATGAGAAAGCTAGACGATAATATCATTTTAGGGCTGAAAAGCAACCTGAGAGAATATCTAGCCCAGTCTTCTTGTTTTACTGAGGAGGAAACATGCTCAGAGCAATGATGAGGCTTGCCCAAAGTTAGACACTTCAACAGACCAGCTAGAATAGAATCCCGGGGGCTCCAACTCTAAGTCAGGGTTTCCAGGCAAAGGAGATGGTGTGAGCAAAGCAGTAAAAGAAATGAATTTTGAAATTTGTTTGGGAAATACCTAGAGTTTCCCCCTAAAAAATCCCCAAAAGTTTTTCTAAACAAAGGATTGAGTTTGGCTGGATTATGACTACATGGCTGGGGAACAGTTCTATAGGGCTTCCACTACCAGGAGGAGGACTTGGGGTATGATTTATTGGCCAATGTGGGGGTTTGAATGAAGAATCACATAAAAATATGAGAGCTGGGAGGGACTCTGTTAGTCAGCTTGCCTACCCTGTCATTTTATAGGGGAAGAAACTGAGTCCTACAGGAGGGAAATGACTTGTCTAAGGCCACATAACTCTTAAGTGCAAAAGCCAGGTCTTAAAGCCAGGCCTACTGACTCTAAATTGAGGTCTATTCCTATGACCCATCACTTAAGAGAATGACAGTCTTCATTTGTCTTGTCATCTGTATTTTAAAATACTAGTTTGTTTTTAAAATGTGAATGAATCCTATTACTTATTAATGAGTTGAAATCCTTGCCACAAGGAATCAGGGTGCCCCATGTTGCAGGGATATATTTAGATTGATAAGATCAGGAACACCACATTCCATGTTTCCCAGGGAGCATGTGATTTCCACCTTTGGGTGGAGCAGGAGGAAGGCTGTGGCTAGGCATTCATTCTTCCATGCTCTTAGGAAACTACAGGGCTAGAATTCTCTCTATCTCCCCCACATCTGAGATTGGCGTCCTAGGGGTACAATGTTCTTTCAAGAGCCCAGGACTTCCCCTGGTCACACTAAAGGAGAGGGTAATGGTTAGGCTATTGAACTCCACCAGCCTAGTTCCCTCCCACCACACGCAATCACACATAGCAAACAGACATATTTATTCAAGCAAGCAATAGAACTGAAATAGAGGAAGTTCTAAAGATTAGGGTAGATGACAGAATACACAAAAGTAAATGGATTCTTTGACTTGGGGGCCAGATAAAATCTTACCTCAATCAAGAGAGAATTCGCTCAATGGGAAAGCCTGTTCTGAGCAGTCTCTGGAATTGCAGGCACTGGAAATAAAGGGACATATTGGAGGCTGGCTTGTTCCTTATGTCTGCAGCTTTAGGGGTTCCCACTAGGCATTAAACTTTGCCTTTCTTGGCCTGTCTCTCTCCCCTTCCCTTCTTTCTCTCTCCGGAGCTTCTGAGGTCTTTCTCCTTCACCTATACCATGTGTATTGGCACAGGCTTTCGTCCGATAGGAGTCACGTTTCTCTACACGTACACAGTGGCACAAGGCTTTACTTCAGGGAACCACCAAACCCTCCGGGGCAGGGTGTCACACAAATTCTTTACTTGTTCCTTAGAAAGAGGGAAGTGAGGGGGTCACCTGGAAACATGCCCAGCATCAACAACACAAGGGCCATTCAACAGTGACAAGATCAATGAATGCCAAAATTCACCTTGTCACTGGATGGGGGGTGGGGAAGAGTAGAAGGTGGCAGAGAGGAGGAAGTGGCGGCAGAGAGGAGGAAGTGGCGGCAAGGTTTTTTCAGGCCTAGGGAGTAGTGTGAACAAAAGCACGGAGGCAGTAAGGTACAGCACTTGTACAGAGGACAGCCAGAAGGGATGGGGTGGAGGAATATAGTATAGGCTGTATAAAAGGAAGGATGGCTCCCACGTGCTCCTGGGAGATGCAAAGAAATGAACTGGCAGAATGGGCAACAAGAAACAGTATTTCATGGGGTGTTTGGTCATCATGTATTACGGTGTCAACAATAGGGACTGCCTTAGTGATTTCATAGGTAGAGAGAACTTCCACATGAGGAAATTCCCTCTCCCAATACAAGTTGGCACCTTCTTTGTAATATAGTCTTAGAGAGTTGCCTGGAGTATTGAGAGGTTACGTGACTTAATCAGGGTCACAGGCCAGGATGTGTCAGAGAAAATGAGAAGTATTTGCAAAATGACCCTTATCAAAAGATTTGTAGGGAGCAGAGCATTCCAGGTGTGGGGACAGCCAGTGCAAAGGTGCAGAGGTGGGAGATGAGGACCAGCAAAGAAGCCAGAGGAGACCAATCATAGAGTGAGTGGAGGTAGGAAGGGGCTAGTCAGGAAGTTGGATTTTGGACTTGAGGTAATAGAAGGGTCACTGGAGCCCAGAGCAGGAAAATGACATAGTTAAAAACCTACCTTGGAGAAAATACTTGTACTGCTATAAAACAGTAAGATGTAGAACCCTGTCGAGATACATAGTAGATATGAGTGGGCCATAATACATAACCGATGAGGACTTCAAAAGAAGAATTGGAATAAATGAAGCTGTCAAAGAATTATTATAGGAAGAAAAGATGGACTGGCAACTAGGTGGCTCAGTGGATAGAGCACCGGGCCTAGAATCAGGAAGATCTGAGTTCAAATCCAGTCTCAGACACTAGCTATGTGACCCTGAGAAAGTCAGCTAACTTCTCTTTGCCTTAATCCACTGGAGAAGGGAATGGCAAACCACTCCAGTACCCTTGTCAAGAAAACCCTATGGACAGTTGGCAAGCTATGATCAACAGGGTCATGAAGAGTCAGCCATGACTGCAAATGACTGAACGGCAACAACAAAAAGAAGTCATGAAGGGATTAGATGATAGAAACGAAATATGGGCGGGTCCCATGGCCAGAGCAAGAAACACCAAGTGGAGAGCCAGAGGGCTCTGTGGGTATACTCCCAATGTCAAGGGAAAGAACAGTGGGGGCCCCCTTGTGGTGAACTTTGGGGAAGCCATGGCCAAGCATAAGCCAGGATGGGTAGACGTGGATGGGTTAGGATCTCCAGAATCAGTGAGCTCACAGGTCCATTTGCATATTAAGTACATAAAAGGAAAATGAAACAAAAACATACAGGATTAGCAAACGAGTCCATTCTTATCTCTGAGTCTCAAGGTCTTCTTTGGTTTCCAGAGGGCCCTGGACTAAATGACCTGAAAGATCTCTCAGATCTCTGTCTTGGAGACAGAAAACGAATACGGGTTTAAGTCTTCCTCCACTACTCACAAGCTGTAGAACTTCGGCCAGGCAGTGAGCTTCTTTGGCCATCATTCGTTTCTTCTGTAAGATGAGCAATTGGACTAGAATGAAAAAATGTTAAAGCTTTGATCAAATACCTACTATGTGCTGAGCACTGTACTGAGTGTGGAGGGTACAAACACAGAAACAGCTGGTTCTTGCCCTCAAAGTGCTGCAGGAGAGGAGCACCCAGGAGGGTCCAGAGAGTTACAGGTGTGCTGAGTGAGGCCAGAGGGAGTAGACTGGCATGCCCCTCCCAGGAATGGTGGCAGAGTGGATTTGATCACAGTTCATGAAGAAGATGGCCAGGGAGTAGGGAGTGAAATACTGGCCAAATGAAGCAGTCACCAGTCAGAATGTGGAGCCCCAGGGTGGAAGTTCTGCAGATGAAAGGGTCCAGTCTTTGGTCTGGGGACAAGGCAACAACATGAAGATGGCCAAGAAGCAGGGAGCTTACCATTCTGGCCCCTTCCAGCTCGAAACCAATGAGTTCTAAATCCTGTGACAAAAAAGGGACACAAAAGGAGCAAATGATGCATTGTTTATGTTGAGATCCACTTCTTCACGTGTAAATAGCTGTAAAGTATATTTAATTGGTTTTGTTGCTATCTAAAGTTAAATTTATAATAAAGCATAAAAAGACCCAATCTCATCTTCCCAGCTGCCTCCTTGGAATGGGAGATTAAGCAAGAAGAAGAAAAGATGAGGTGGGGAGAGCCCTGGATTCGTGGGCCCTAGCGTGCAGCAAGCTGTGTAACCTTCGTTTGGCCCCCTGGGACATCAATGCTTATTTTAACTGATGGCCAAATGATTCTGTTCCAACCGAAAGGAAGCAAGCATCAATTGCAAGGTTAGCTAACTAGTCAAAGTGCTGTCTGGAGAGTCTCAAATCGCCCACGGAAAGTGAAGCATCCCAAGAAAGCCATTGCTAGGCAATATCTTCTCTCTTATGTGTTTCTAAGCATTGTGTACTGCCAGGGATTTCCTAGAGGGATTCGAGATGCTGAGAAAATCGAAATATTTGGCTAGGAATGCCTATTCTTCAGGCTTCCTACAGCTACAGGACACGTTGTTGCTGCCATGAATGTCAGGCTCATCTGCCAGAGTCAGCATCCCAGGACCCCACTGGATCCTCAGAATCTTGCCCTAACCGTGCCCCATGAGCTGACCATTCTCACCGAACTTCCCAATCTGCTTTTTGGCTTTTCATAGGGACAAGTCGGCCAACCTTCCTTCCTTCCGTCCTTCCTTGTCTTAATCAATTCAATAATGCTATACAATCCTCTACCCTTGAATCTCTTGCCCCCTTATCCTGTTTCTCTTCAAGCTTTCCCAAAAGCCCCAGTGTGGGTTACCTCCACCATCTGCTCTCACTCTGCTGCATGCTGCTGGAGGAAGTCACACAGCCAGCTTGCTGGCTGAGCCTGCTACAAATGGAACGACTCTGCTTTCAGCCAAGCCCTCGTTTCTGCATGGTGATCCTTTGATTTCATTAGTTGCTAATCCCCTCTCGATCTCCCTCCCCACGGAGGCTATTCCAAACCTCTGCTTTCTTTAAGCCCCATATGCTACTCCCTTTATCTTCGTTCTCAACAGAGAACCTCATGTCCTTTCCTGAGAAAATCAAGGTCATCTGGTAGGAGATCTCATTTCTCCCTTACTTGACACTTCCAAAGCTCTTGATTTCATCCTCAGGTCACTTTTCTTCTGAAGAATAAGTGGCTCCCTGCCTTCCTATCAAGGCCAACCCCTCTGCTGGAACCCTTGATCCTTTCCCTTCCTGTATGGGTCAGGGACACCCCTCCATTATTCCTGGTTTTTCTCTCATCCTCTCTCTTCCCTTCTCCACGGGCTCTCACCTGTTCACTTGATCCTGACATCACCTACCTAAAGCTGTCCTCCTCTATCCTCTATCTATTTCACATTGAAATCCCTATGATCATTTAGATGCATTGCCTCCATTCCCTCACCTTCTACTCACTTCTCAGCAGTTTCATTGGGGTGGTGGAGTCACTTGCCCAGATAGAAGGGAATCTCTCCACGGTTACCGGTGACGGCTTAAATGACAAATCCAGTGGCCTTTTTTTCATGCTTGTCCTGGGATCCTTCAACTTCTAGCCTTATGCCCCCATTTTCTTGCTCTCTTCTCCCTTGACTTTTCTGCTCTCTCAGTTCCATTTTCCTGTCTTGACCTGCTGTAGCTTTTGATGCCACCAACCACCAGTGTGGTTCAGCGTGGTCCAATGGCAAGAATGTTGGGTCTGAAATAAGAGGACATAGATTGCATGTTTGCCTCTAACACTGACTCACTGTGACTCTGGTGCTCAGCCTCCTCAGGTTCTAATTTCTTCATCTCTAAAATAAAATTTGGGGACTAGATGGCCTCTAATGGTCCTTCCAGCTTCAAACCAATGATTGATGATCCTGAGATCCCCCCATTTCTAGCCCTAAGGTCCTCCCCATCATTCTCTCGTTTCTCTTGACTTTTCTGCTCCCTCCCCTGTCTGCCCATCCTTCCTCACTCTCCTTCTCCCTTTCATTAAGTGTAGCTGCTTCCCAAATGGACCTGTGACCTTTTGTATTTATTTTTTCAACTTATTTTATTTTTCAATAAGCAAGCATTTATTTTCTCTCCTTCCCACCCCACCACACCCCTCATTTAAAAGAAAAAAATCCTCAGAGCAAAATATGGAAAACCAATTTGTGTGTTGGCTCTGTGTCATTCTGCACTTCTTGTGGTCTTTTTTATTTTCTCTTGGCGGTTTCATGAGTGCACCTGGCTTCAATGATCATATCCATGTAGAAGATGACTCCTAATTGTGTATAATCATCCCTCATCATTCTTCCAAACTACAGTCTTGCATTTCCAACTCCATGTTAGACATTGGTACTTCTAAGTCCCACTACCATCTCAGACTCGTGTCCACAGCGGAACTCATCATCTTATCCCTGAGCCCAGCCCTCCTCTGAACTGTTCTGTTTTCCCTTGAAGCGCCCCCTCCCCATTCTTCCAGTTCACTACCTCAGAATCATGCTCACCTCTTCCCTATCTTTCAGCCCCCTCCCACCTAGCCAATAGTGTTGTCTCTACCTCCAAAGCATCTCTTCTCTCCACTCCTACAGCCACCACCCCAGTTCAGACCCTCATCACTGCTTTCCTGGACTATTGTACTAGGCTACTACCCAAATCCTCTTCCTAAGGCTAAGATCTAACCTCATCTCTTCCTCCCCTCACAATATTCAACAGCTTCCTGGTGCCTGTAGGATAAAATGCAAATTCCTCAGCCAGGCATTTCAAGTCTTTCCAGATTTACTTCATATTACTTCCCATCAGGTACTTGGTGCTTCAGCCAGCCCAGACCTTCCTCACCTTGTCCCTGAACTTAACCTTTATCTCTCCTTTTTGTATAGCCTCTACCCCCTGTGCCGGATGCTCTCTCACCTCCTCTCTGCCTCTCAGTATCCCAAACTTTCTTCAAAGGCTCAGCTCATGTATAGCCTTTGATATACATATCACAGCATCTAAGTATTGCCTTATCTGCCTGTTTATATCTATCTGTCTTCTTACCTAGCTGTCTACACACCTGTCTGCAGCCCTTCCTGATCACCCCTCCTCTTGGGAGCTCTCCCTACCTCCAATCATCTTTTCTTTACTTCTCCATGTGCCTGTCACCTCTCCCACAAAATGGAAGCTCTTTAAAGGGAACTACTTCATGGCTTTGCCTTTGCACCAGAGCATCTCAAACAGGTCCCTGCACACAGCAGGCACTTAATAATTCCATGTTGAATTGAATTAAGCTGAAATCACTCAAAGAGTTTGTCTATTTGCCAGGAAAAAACAACTACTACACAGACTCCTCTCGATAGGAGTTTTGCAAACATTTGTTCACCTTCAATGGCATTCACTAGAGGCTGCTGTATGCTAGCTGTGGAGGCCATGAAACAAGGATGACCCAGCGTCTGCCCTCAAGGAGCCTACATTTTCTATAACAGAAGATATTTTTAGAGCAAGATGGAGAAGTCACAGACTCAAGGTGCACAAAGAGATGTGCACTTTTGGATGTGATCGTGAAGTAGATATTTTTTGCCTGACTATACTTACTTGTTACAAAGTGTGGGGTTTTTTTTGTTTGTTTTAACTCAGGGGAGGGTGGAAGGGAGCAAAGTGATGCTGAAGAAAGAAAGCATTAGAATATTTTCAAATGCACAGAAGAGAATGGAAGAAGTTCAGAAGGAAGCACAGATAAGCAGGACAGTTTTGAAAGTAATGTGTAAAATTTAATCTCAACATTTTTTTAAAGCAAGTGGTGTGAAATATAAAGCCGTTGTTTCATATGTAGTACTCTTTTGTGTTTTACCGTGTAGATGGAAATGGTCATTTTTATTGTGTGTGAGTTCAAATTAAAAAAATATAGAATTTGTAAAAACAATTTTGGCTCAAAGATAGTCAATCACCAAGCCTTCCCCTTGCTAACTGGACAGACCTGAGCAAATCACATAAGCTCTAGGTCTTTCACTTAGCTCCCTAAGTTAGACAAGTTATGATTGGTCTCAACATAGGAATTTTTATCTTAGAAGTTCCTCACATCGACAGAATCAGAGATAATTCATGGGTGGGTGAGTAGATACATTTTAGTACGAATAAGTATTAAAGGGAATTTAAGGGCACTGGAATAATGTAGAGATGGAAAAATTAATTACTTTGAAAAATCGATGTCTATGTAATGGAGGATACTATCTACTATACAGTACTGTATCTCTTTTGATTAACCTGCTTCTGGTTTTTAAAGTGAATATTTGAAACTGAAGATATATTACCATGGTACATAGGAATAAAATGATTAAACCCCTCATGAAAATTAATTGGTATCTTAAATGTGGCATTGGCTATGAAGTGGGAGTACAGGGAAGAGGAGACTCCCTTTTACAGGAAGCCTGAAATCTCAGAAAGTCTGAGTTTCTTAAGATGATCCAGACACACTGAACAGATGCAAAATGAGTGAAAGGGGTAGGTGTAAAGCAGGATAGTGAATATTTCAGCCTAAGTGTGTGAAATGCAGAAGAAAAATACCATGGCAGTTGGTAGATGAATAGAAGAAATGTAAAATTGATTCATTAAAATCCTGTGCCAGGACTGGTTATTTCGATAACAATCTGTTGGGGGAAGGGAACACATTTGGCATAGGACCTCAGTGTCAGCGATAAAATCATCATCATTCCTCAAAGGGCCATCATCTTTTTTCCAGTTAGATTTTTTTTTCATTTTAATTTTTTATTATTTAATATATTTCGTTTTCAGCATTGATTTTCACAGCAGTTTGAATTACAAATTTTCTCCCCATTTCTACCC
>JAQQSZ010018579.1:0-10547 GCA_028646595.1 Phalanger gymnotis | reverse complement strand
GAAAGTAATGAAAAACAAACACTTTCGAAAAGGGACAGGGTCAAGGGAGAACATTCAATAAAGGGGGATAGGTTAGGAAGAAGCAAAATATAGTTAGTCTTTCACAACATGAGTATTGTGGAAGGGTTATACATAATGATACGTATGTGGCCTATGTCGAATTGCTTGACTTCTTAGGGAGGGTGGGTAGGAACGGAAGAGGGGAGAGAATTTGGAACTGAAAGTTTTAAAAAATAGATGTTCAAAAGTAAAAAAGTTTTTTTTTCATGCAACTAGAAAATAAGATACACAGGCAGTGGGGTATAGAAATTTATCTTGCCCTACGAGAAAGGAAGGGAAAAGGGGATGGGAGGGGAGTGGGGTGACAGAAGGGAGGGCTGACTGGGGAACAGGGCAACCAGAATATATGCCATCTTGGAGTGGGGAGGAGGGGAGAAATGGGGAGAAAATTTGTAATTCAAACTCCTGTGAAAATCAATGCTGAAAACTAAACATATTAAATAAAAATTAAAACAAAAGTAGTGTGGTACTATGGCAAGGTCACTGAACTTGGTATTGCAAGACTTGAGTTCAAATCTCAGCTCTTCCACTTATTACCTGTGTGACCTTAGACAAGGTATTTAAGCTCTCTATGCATGGGTATGAATAGAATAATATCTGTGACTCTATTGTTATGTTGGACAGTGAGTTTGTTTACCCAAGGTGTACACACTCAATCCTCATGCCCAGTATGCATGCCTATGCTCTTTGGGTCTCAGTTTCCTCATTTGTTAAGATATGAGGGTTGAGCCTAAATACCTCTAAAATCCCTCCTTGCTCAAGATCTATGCTCTATAATCCTATGAACCGCAGGAAGGTCTCTAATACTTTGATTATCTCATCAATGGAAGATTTATGAGAAGATATTGATGAAATGGCATGGAATAAGAAAACATGTGGGATGGTCCAATGAATGAAGTGACCACAATGATTAACTTGGACATCTCTGTCTAATTTCTTGCTTCATGCTTTGTAGCCATGGCATGGGAGGCTCTTGAGAGCAGCAGTGGACCCAGCAGAATTCCCATGTCAAACAAACTACAAAAGGCACTGGCTGGAGCAGTAGGAGCAGTAGGAGCCTAGCACAGTGCCTGACACGTAGTAGGTGCTCAATAAATGCTTGCTGATTGATCGGTTGATATAAGTGGCCTCAGTGCAGGAAGCTTTCTTCCCCTGGAATCATTACAACTGACTTCCTAGTATTCAGCCCACAAACCCATTGAGCTACCCGACATTGGGAACAGTTGTCTTTCTACCCTTCCATTCAGACTTGTACTGTGTCTACCAATCTTGGTAACTTGGCTTAGCCACAAGCTGGCCTGGTGAAAGGCAACATACACTATTCAAAATTCCTGAGATCATATGATATAGAACTGGAAGGGACTTTATAGATCATCTGATCCAGGATTTTTTCCAAAACACCACTTTGAAGGAATTTCTTTTGCCCATATACAGATTCCCAGGTGGTGCATGTTTTTTGTTATTTTAGGGCAAGACCCCATACTCTATTTTCTCTTGACCAAATCAGAATTCTCTGTTGGCTGGGCTTCCTGAAAAGTTCACATCTTTTTTTTTTATTTGCTCACAGTCCTAACAACTCCCTACAGATAATCCCCTGTTTTCTGCACAATGTTATTCTTGAAAGTAGATTATAGAGTGCAGAACGATCCAAAAAGAAAGTCCACGATTGACATTAATTACTTAAAAAATAGAATTGGGAGGAGGAAATCTCTGTAATGTAAATACTGTGTGAAATAGTATCCTAATTAATAATCATGGTCATCTTTTAAAATTGTTTTTCAACCACTATATTAGTCAGCATGAGAAAGATCAAAGATTCTTTATGTGGAAGGGAGATATATGACTCAGTTTTACAGCATACCAAATTACAAAGAAGTGTTGGGGAGAGTAAGAGAGGGAGTCGAAACTAATGTCAAGTAATTAACATAGGTCTAACTAGAATCAAGTCCTTCTGACAACAGTTGATTAGAGAGTCAGAAAGAGCACATTGGAGCTAGAAAGAAAAACCAGCTAGGTGATATTTCTTGCTTTATTTAATGCATCCCATATTACCTGAGTCAACATCAAATTGAGTGATAACACTTATTAGAAGGTAGGCTATCTGGGGCATAGTCTAAACTGTAAAGTGTCTCCCTTTCCTTTCCTGTTGATGGTGTCAATTACTAAGTGCTGAGCTAAAGCATTTGCTTTGCTAGGACTTGCTCACAGCTTTTTGTTTTTTTCTCACACACATGCTAGCCTTTTCCTTTAATTATTTGTAGGTTATTATTCTTGGCAAGACTGAATATTTCCATTATGATACATTTACCTTCCAAACAGGCCCTACTTCCTTCTTATCTTTGCTAGCTTATTGAAATTTCCTATCCTGGCCATGCTTTTCCTTTTTCCACCCTGTGCATGGACATTCTTCCTCTAGTAAGTCATATCCTCATTCTCTCTCTCTCTCTCTCTCTCTCTCTCTCTCTCTCTCTCTCTCTCTCTCTCTCTCTTTCTCTCCTCTCCCTCCCTCCCTTTTGAATAACAAACTACTTCCTCTTTCATTTCCTCTCCCAGAAGATGTTTTTGGATCTATTCCTGAAAATCTCTGGCATGAAACTATACCCATTCCAGCTTTGTGTTTCCATTGGGCAGATTTCCAGATGTGTTTCATCAGCCTGGGCCTCTTGGCCTTCAACCCAAGGGTAGACTTACCTTTGCAAATCATGTTCATTGCCCAACGAAGCACTCCTGGCAGGCGGGCAATGATGTCAGGACTGGTGCTGCTTGTCCCCTCTGGCAACCGATTCCATGGTTCCTGTTTTGAAATCAATTTCAAGAACTCACTTGTGGCATCTTATGAAACTTTGGACTTTCTTTTATGTTACAAGAAAAGAGGCTATTAAATGAAGCCAGGAGATGCTGAGTCAGCAATATTTACCCAACTAAGCCACGTCTTTCAATTTATGGAATGATAACAGTATTATACAATTACCTTCGGTTCTTTATAGGTTGCCTGGCAATACATTTTACAAGTCCATCCAAGCAGCAAGGAAAACTTGTAAAAAGAGTCTTTCATAGAATATAGAACTCTATGTTAACTATGTGACAGGAAAATGCTTTTGAGGAAAATATATGTATCTCTGTCTCTTTAAATAGCAAAGGAATTGGAAGAGCCATATTCCTTTCAATGGTTATGTAAAAATATGATGGAAAACTTACAACAGACCATTTTATAATGCTTTTTGGGGATGAAAATTTTAATGTTCCATTTATTTTTATATTAGATAATAAAATATCAGAGCTAGAAAGGACCTTAGATATCATCTTACCCAACCCCTTCATTTTACAGGTAAGAAAAGTCAGGCCCAGTGAGTTTAAGTGACTTGGCCAAAGTCACACAGACAGGTAGGTAATGGCAGTCATGTTTCCTGGACCAGACTTCTTTCTGCTACACCCTGCTCTCTCTTCATGTTTTACCATTAATATTTATTTTATTTTTTGCAAAATGTATGTAATAGATATTTACTTAGAAGGCAGTGTGGGGCAATGGGTAGTTGGCATTGGAGTTAAAAAGACCCAGAATCTTGTTCTGCCTCTGATACATACCATTACCTCGGACAAGTCACTTAACATCTCAATGACCCAAGGCAACTCTCTAAGATTATACATTTCTGAACAGGTGCCAAATTGCAATGGCAGAGGGAATTTCCTTATTGGGAGTTCCTTATACCAATGTAATCACAAATCAAGTACAAAATAGAACAGGTACTTCCTGAAGGAAATCTAGAGGCTTTATGGTTTTTAAGCATGTGATAGGGTACTACTGTTACTAATATATATGAAGTAATTGTAAGGAAAAATATTCTGCCTCATGCATCTATTCCACCATCTATTTGGCCCCTGGTACCTTTGATACTGAAAAATTAAATTAGATTTGCAAATTACATAATATTTACCAAAGTAGCTATAGATAGAGCAGGAAGAAACCTTAGATATCTCCTAGTCCAACCCGTTCATTTTATAGCAGAGGAAACTGAGACCCAAGGAGAGGAGATGTGCCCTAGGTCATACATCTATTAAGTAACAGAGCCAAGATTTAAAACCAAGTCCTCCAACTTTATAACCCAGGCTCTCTCCACTGCACTACACTGAATAAATATAGCACATCCAAGCTAAACTTAAAGTCTGGTCTGAATAGGATAGAAAAGTGAGTAAAATTAAATACTTTTCTTAAATTCAAGAAATAAAAGACTTTGAATCCTTATCTGGGGGAGGGGGATGAAAGTGGGTATATTTTATGTTTGTTTTTGAAGGAGGGGTTGTAATAAATAAATTGTTATAACTGCAATTGTAATAGAATTGTGATAAATTGTTATAAAACAATTTGATTTTTAAAAAAAAAAAAACCTTGTTTCCTCGAACTGGCCCACCTTGGCAACTTTTTCAAATTCTTTTGCATATTATAATTATTAATACAACCAAAAATAAAGGTCATATTGTAAATTAACTGTACTGATTTGCTCTCTTAGGGAGACCAGACAGGGGACTACCACAGATCCAGATCTCCTTGTCTGGGTGGATTACTCACAAATTACTGAACCACTCCCAAAAACCATTGACTCAAGTAAGGGAAATTAAAAAAATTAAAGGAATTTAAAGCAATTCAGTTTAAATTTAATTAAATTAAAATAATTTAATTTTTGCTGACTGCCTGCCATGCCTGGAAGTCTCTCCTTTCTCATCCCCCACCTCCTGGCTTCCCTGGTTCCCTTTAAGTCATAGCTAAAACCCACTTTTTGCAAGAAACCTTCCCCCCCCCCCAAAAAAAAAGTTGTTCAGTAAGTGTCTTTGATTAAGTCCTCATTTTTCAAAACTGAACCAAATTTACAATACTAAGAGCTATTCCCCCATTGATAAATGGTCAAAGACATGAATAGGTAGTTTTCAGAAGAAGTCAAATCTATCAATAATCACATAAAAATGTTCTGTAGTTTTTGGTTTGCAACACTCAGTTCTGCAGGCTTTTGAGTTCCAGGTTTTCTCCCTCTCCCTCTCCTCCCCTCTTCCCCCATCCAGGACAGCATGTAGTCTGATGTAGGTTCTCTGTGTTCCTTCAAATTAAGCTTGTTTGCACTGTGGTCAAGTCGTGGAGAGAAATTGTGGCCAATGGAATGAGTTATGAGAGGGAGGAAACAAAACCAAAAAGGAAAAAAGAAAAAGAAAACCAAAACTCTGTGATCCTCTGATATATAATAAAAATTATTTTGAATAGAAAAAAAGAAAAAAATGTTCACTATCAGTACTGATTAGAGAAATGTAAATTAAAACAACTGTGAGACATTACCTCACACTTATCAGATTGGTAATATAACAGTAAAGGAAAATAACAAATGCTGGAGGGGGTGTGGAAAAATTGTGACACTAATGCATCATTGGTGGAGTTGTGAACTAGTTCAACCAATCTAGAGAATAATTTGGAACTATACTTAAAGAGCTATGAAACTGTGCATACCCTTTGACCCAGCAATGCTGCTACTAGGTCTGTATAGCAAAGAGATCAAAGAAAAGGGTTATAAATCTATTTGTACAAAAAAAATATTTCTAGCAGCCCTTTTTATGGTAGCGAAGAATTGGAAATGGAGGGGGTACGTATCAAATGGGGAATGGATAAACAAGCTGTGGTGTATGATTGTGGTGGAACGCTATTGTGCTATAAGAAATGGCAAGGAAGATGATGTCAGAAAACTCTAGGAAGACTTTTATGAACTGATGGGAATCAAGTGAGTAGGACCAAGAGAACATTGTACACAGTAACAGCAATATCATAAAGATGATCAACCAGAAAGACTTAGCTACTCCAATCAAGACAATGACCCAAAACATAATAAAAGATGATAAAGAACTCATGATGCTCTCCACCTCCAGAGAAAGAGAACCAATGAACTCTGATTGCAGACTGAAGCATACTTTTGTTTCTACTTTCTGTATTTTTATTGTTTTCTTTTGTTTGTGTCTTCTTCTGCAACATGGCTTATATGGAAATATGTTTTGCATGACCTCACAAGTATAATCAAAATCAAATTGCTTACCTTCTCAAGTGGGTAGAGAGGGAGAGAATTTTGAATTCAATTTTTTTAAAAAAGATTGTTTAAAAAAATTTTACATTTAATTGGAAAATATTTGACAAAATAAATAAAAATAATATAAAAAATAAAAAATTTTTCCCCAATCCCCATTAATTTTAGTGCCTTCCTTCTGTTAGCTATCTCCAATTTAGCTTGTACATTTCTCCAATTTCTTTTTTGTACATAATTCTTTGCATGTTGTTTCTTTCTCTCTTTAAACTGTGAATTCCTTGAAAGTATTGTCTTTTGCCTTTCTTTGCATCTTCAGAGCTTATTACAGTGTTTGACAGATAGTAGGCATTTATTAGGGACAGCTAGGTGGCACAGTGAACAGAGTGCCAGTCATGGAGTCAGGAAGATTTGAATTTAAAACTGGCCTCAAGACACTTACTAGCTGTGTGACCCTGGAAAAGTCAATTAACTTCTGTTTGCCTCAGTTTCCTCACATATAAAATGGGAATCAGAATAATGTCTACCTCCCAGGGTTGTTGTGAGAATTAAATGAGATAATTTTAAAGTGCTTAGCACAGTGCCTGGCACACAGTAAGCATTATATAAATGTGTAGTTGTAGTAGTAGTAGTAGTAGTAGTAGTAGTAGTAGTAGTAGTAGTAGTAGTAGTAGTAAATGTTTATTGACTGATAGGTAAAGTTTTATTAAAGGAAGCATAGAGCTTGTATTATAAGATCAACCACAAGTTTCTAGCAATTTTTGTCATTAATATTGCCAAAAGAGCATCAAAAATGCTTTATTTATTTTTCCCCACAAATACATATACTATTAACACAAGATCTTTCCACCATTTCATTTACTTTTATCAAGCCTATTTTCTAAGCTCAAGGCAAGACTCTCTAGGAAAATCAGCAATATTTACCACTACCCCAATAATCACCCCCATCCTCTGCCCAAAAATACATGGAATTTTTTTATATGGAATTTTTAGTCTATGTGTAAAATGGTTTGGCCACTTATATTAACTTTCTGTTTACTAACCATTTGCTTAGTGATAGTCAAGAAGTCAAAACACCCAAAGTAACCTAAGCATTGAGGTCCATACATGGAAATGTCTTGGTTTTACCTTTTGTTGTTATGGAGGGGGTAGTTTTTTGTTTGTTTTGTTTTTTACTTCAGCTGTGAAGAAGAATTAAACAAACTAGTCATCAGGCTTCACAAGATTTACTCTGGCCATGTAAATGAATACTGAAAAATTGCTGCTTATGTTGGCTCTGTGATTTCTCTAAAGGAATAAGTCAGACCTAAAATTTCAAAATTGTGCTCCACAGTGCCCTATGCTTTAAATTTCTGACTTAATAACAGAACTTTAGTATGTCTATTGGTCAAGGGGCACCACGAAAAGATGACTGAGGGTTCTGTGAACCAAAAAAGTTTTGGAACCTCTGAGACAGATGGAGGTCATTTAATTTTTCCTTTCCACTTACCTTAGAGAATCCAATCTTCCTCTTCTTTCCTTGAGATACTATATACCTTCATCTAGGTTTCCTTTCTATTCTGCCTAAACTACTTAGTTTCCTATAAATAAAACTGCTTTGGAATATTTATTTTATGCTAGACACTAGAAAAAACACAATATAAGACTGCAATATAGCCTGAGTCGGATGCTGAAATAGAATCTACTACTGCCTGTCTCTGTCTGGAGGATCTAAAAAAATAATAAATTTTTGCCCCACCTAAGTGCCTTTAAAATCATGAAGTTCAAGGTCCCCCTAGACTACTTCTATCCTTTCTCTCTTTCCTCAAGTAAAAGCTTTCTTAAAAAATGTGAGGGAATATCTTTATGTTCTTCCTAACTGTTCCCAGCTGTCTCCTTCTTTTTGATGGGTAGGTTGGTGCTTCAGTCAGCAGTCCCATTCTCTAGCCCTATCTATCAGCACTTCTAAGCCGCAAAAAGTACTACATCTTAGGGTTCTAAGGGCTGACCTCAGAATATACTGGACCAGATTTTTCTGAGTAAATTATTCCATGAGACAGTCAATACCTAGTATTTATGTCAGCCAAAAGTTGTAACCAGGGAATGTAGAGAAAAAGCATGACTGGGAGAAAAATGAAAAAGGGGTAAATGAACATTAATTGGCTTCTTGCTGTACTGTGTTGGCCAAACAATATACTATTCTATCATTTATGTTTTTCTGCAGTACCTACGCTGGGCAGCATCCCCAATTTAGCACACACAGATTATTGGTTGGGTCTCCTGGGAGTGACAACTCTCAGGTTCCACAGGTGCCATGTAGGTGTGCAAACTCCTTCTAAGCTACATCCATAATTGAGAACTCAAAGATTTAAAGATTGGGACCACACTGAGCATCACTTGGGTATTTAAAGGGGGATGATGGGCGTGTAGTAAAAGCAAAGACTTGCTTGAGCTCTCTCCCAAACTTTTCCAAATACTTGTAAAAAATGACTCTAAACAAATTCTATAACAGCAGAACCCACAAAATGACAGGGTGAAACAAATTTCCAGCCTAAGACAACCTGGAAGGTAGACAAAAAAAGGTCTGTTGCACCAGTCTGAGAGAAGAGCACTGTCCAGCATGGGCCACACCAGCACAGATGGGGTCAGAGCAGGCCTCAGGGGACTGAATCACTGCCAGCTGTGGTGGTCTCCAGACATCTCAACCCACAAACTCCAAATACAACTTAGAAGGTGAGCAGGAAAGGTATGTCAGACCTGGGTGATAGAGGAGCAAAGTCTGGCCCCAACCCCAGGGCAGTGGCAGTGGCATTGGCTTCTTCCAGAGTTCTCAGATGACAGATAGTGGGGGGACCAAGCAGCTGATGGGAGGGGGATTGCAGAGTTCTCTTTGTTGGTGCTGAAGCAGGATTCTTTTGCTTTGCCCGTGCTTCAATGTGGTTAGCAATCCTGGGTGCCATTCTGTGGCCAAGGAGAAGCACTTGCATGGTAGAGCTTGTGGCAGCAGTGAAGAGGGAATCTATCTAATAGTTCCAAGGAAGAAAAGAGTGCTTGTGGTCATTCACAAACCAGAGCCCAGGCCAGAAGAGGAGTAAACACCTCTCCTTTGATCACACCAAACTTGGAAGAACTGAAAATTTACGGGTCCCTAGAAATATCTCTGAAAACAGTCACACAAAACTCCTGAAGCTTGGGACAGTACACCGTCTACACTGGAACAAAAGACCTAACTTAACAAAGAGCTAAATTGTCAAGTAATTGGCTAGGAAAATGAGCAAACAGCAGAAAAAAATTAGACTACAGACTCTTACTTTGGTGACAAGGAAGATCAAAACATACAACCAGAAAAAGACAACAAAGTCAAAGCTCCTACATCAAAAGCCTCTAAGAAAAATATCAATTTGTCATAGACCTCAGAAGGGCTCAAAAAGGATTTTGAAAATCAAGTAAGGGAAGTAGATGAAAAATTGGGAAGAGATATCAGAGTGATGCAAGAAAATCATGAAAAACAAGTCAACAGCTTGCTAAAGGAAACCCAAAAAATGCTGAAGAAAATAACACTTTGAAAAATAGACTAACCCAAATGTCAAAAAGAGATCTAAAAAAGCAATGAAGAGAAGAATGCCTCAAAAGGCAGAATTGGCCAGATGGAAAAGGAGGTCCAAAAGACCACTGAAGAAAATAATTCCTTAAAAATGAGAATGGAGGAAATGGAGGCTAATGACTTTATGAGAAATCAAGAAATTATAAAACAAAACCAAGAGAAAGAAAAAATAGAAGACAATGTGAAATATCTCACCGGATAAACAACTGACCTGGAAAATAGATCCAGGAGAGATAATTTAAAAATTATTGGACTACCTGAAAGCTATGATCAAAAAAAGAGCCTAGATTTCATCTTTCATGAAATTATCAAGGAAAACTGCCCTGATATTCTTTTAGAAACAGAGGCAAAAATATGTATTGACAGAATCCACTGATCGCCTCCTGAAAGAGATCCCAAAAGGAAAAGTCCTAGGAATATCATACGCAAGTTCCAGAGTTCCCAGGTCAAGGAGAAAATGTTGCAAGCAACCAGAAAGAAACAATTCAAGTATTGTGGAAACACAATCAGGATAACACAAGATTTAGCAGATTATGTATTAAGGGACTAGAGGGCTGGGAATACAATATTTCAGAGGTCAAAGGAGCTAGGATTAAAACAGAGTCACCTACCCAGCAAAACTGAGTATAATACTTCAGGGAGAAAAATATACATTCAATGAAATAGAGGACTTTCAAGCATTCCTGATGAAAAGACCAGAGCTGAATAGAAAATTTGACTTTCAAATACAAGAATCAAGAGAAGCATGAAAAGGTAAAGAGGAAAGAGAAATCATAATGGACTTATTAAAGTTGAACTGTTTACATTCCTACATGGAAAAATTATATTTGTAACTCGTGAGACCTTTCTCG
>JAQQSZ010018578.1:0-10547 GCA_028646595.1 Phalanger gymnotis | reverse complement strand
AACCCCCTACCCGGACTGGGCTTAAATCTTCAGCAGGCTCTTCACTCCTGCTCTGATCAGCCACTTAATTCCTCCCACCAGGTGGGCCTGGGGCCAGAAGCAACTGCAGCCCTAGTTCTAAAGCTGCCCCACCTCCGCTGCCCCAGGGGCGGTGGCCCAACAGCAAACTCAGTCACCAGCTTTTCCCACTAACCTTCTTTGATGTCTTTGTTCTTTGTGGGTTGAGAGGTCTGGTAGATGCCACAGCTCAGTAATTCTGCATGTTAAGGCACTCTCCACTCATCTCCTGGTCTGGTAGGTCCGCGTCTGGTCTGTTCGCGCCGTGCGCGCTGGGCTCAGCTCTGCTCACCTCAGCGGGGGGCTGGGAGCTCCGTGTGGGATAGACCTTACCCAGAGACCATCCAGGCTGTCCTGGGCTGGAGCCACTTTGTGGGTTCCGCAGCTCTAGAATTGGTTCAGAGCCATTGTTTTATAGGTTTTTGGAGAGACTTGGTGGGGAGCTCACGCCAGTCACTGCTTCCCAGCCGCCATCTTGGCTCCGCCCCCCCCCCGGGGAATATATTATTTAAACAATCCTGAAATGATGGCAATGCAGTGAAAAAGCATTGGACTTGTAGTTGGGAGACCTACATTCTAGTTCTGGTTTTGTCATTAAGTAGTTGAGAGATGATTGATCTCTGCATAGCTTCTTAGAATGAGGGTACTGGACTACATGAAGTCTAAATCTGGCTCAAAAATTCTCATTCAAAGTCTACTTCCTTCATTTTGGCTTACTGCAGAGGGGAATGGTGGGGGGCATCTCTGAGGAATTTAAACTCTAATCTTTGAAAAAAAGTTCATTTGTTCACTATGCAAATTATAAATCTCTTACAATTATCCACACTAATGGAAGAAATGGTACATTACTTAAAAGACCAAATAATCCAAAAGTCCTTTGTATTTAACTTGAGAACTCTGACGTACAGTCAGATATATACGAACAATTAGCACCTCTTTCATCTAGGGATCTTCTAGAAGGTCATATAATTTGTATGATGAGATTTACATAGGTAGAGAACATTCTTTTAAGGAAAATTAAGTGTCAACTGGATAACATAAATTCGATCGAAAAGACCTAATCCTAAAGCTAAACCCCTCTCCCAAGGAGGCAAATATGCAACATTTTCAAATCGGTTTGCCTTCATTCCAAGAAAATCTATTCTTCCTTATTATCTTGTAAAACTTCACGGCAGGTAGGGCATAACACTAAGCTTCATCTTGGTTTTGGCTGTTTGGCCTCATGGGTTTCTTGGATTTTTATTGGCTCGCTCCACTCTAATTCTGCCACTGACAGGGGGAATAGTAGTTAACATCTTAGCCTTCACCATCAGCCAAAATTGTTCTACTTGAAAAAAGTTAAATTTATCAACGCTGAAATTTTTCTTTCTAGTAGCATTGTCCTGATCCTTCCATCTTTCCCACTGCCTAAGCATATCTCTGAACTTCTCATCTTCACTTGATCTTGAAGTCCTAAATGTCTCTTGTTCAAAATCCATATTCTCTGTTCCAGCCTTATTCCCCTGTACTCAACTAGTTCAATAAAGTGTGAATGACCTACTAATCCTCAATGTTGGGACCACTCCCTCTCTCCCCATTAGCCTACTCCACTCCTATTCCAATGCACCTGAACGTTTCTAGAGGAAGAAATAAAACCCTGTTGACTAGCTCTGTTACAAACTTATATTTTCTAACCTCAGTGAGGTCTGCATCACTCCAAGGCAATTCTTTCATTTATCTAATTGGTCCTTTCATACTTCCCACAGCAGTTGGTCCAAACCTTCTCTCTTATGAAGCCCCCCAACCTTCTCTCTTATCAAGGACACCCATGTCTCT
Source organism: Phalanger gymnotis (assembly GCA_028646595.1). Taxonomy (NCBI): domain Eukaryota; kingdom Metazoa; phylum Chordata; class Mammalia; order Diprotodontia; family Phalangeridae; genus Phalanger; species Phalanger gymnotis. Next base: position 8,675 of record JAQQSZ010018578.1, on the reverse strand, counting down.
CAATGGAAGACCTTGCTTTCTATTTTACTAAGAAAAATAAGACCATGTGTTGTGATTTCCCTCATCGCTCCTCTGTATCTCAAAACTCACATCCTCACCCATCTTCTTCTCCTTTGCTTCAGTGTCAGGGAATGAAGTAGCCCCATAATTTGCCAAGTCTAATTCCTCAACTTGGACCTTTGATCCTAGCTTCACTCCACTGTTCATCTCTCTCTCTCTCTCTCTCTCTCTCTCTCTCTCTCTCTCTTTCCATGTAGGCTGACAGACAGATATAGATATAGATCTAGATCTAGATCGCTTTTCGCTGGGTGATCTCACCTGCTTCCATGGATTTATCTTAATGCAAATGACTTGTATATCTATTCATCCACCCTAATCTCTCCCCTGAGTTCCAGGCCCATATATTCAATTCTCTGCAGTATATCAATACCTGGTTTGGCCAGTATGCCTTTAAACTCAATACATCTAAAACCAAACTCAATATTGCCCTTAAATCTACCTCTTCCTCCATCTTTGCATATTTCTGTTGATGACACTGCCATTCACCCAGTGTCATCCATACTTGAAACACTGCAGTCATTTTCAACTCTTCCTATGTTATTAAGTCCTGCTAACTCTCCCTTCACAGTCTCTCTCACATCTGCCCCTCCTCTCTACTCATAGTGGCAGCATCTTAATTCAGACTCTAATCATCTATCAGCCAGATGGTTGTAATCATCTCCTACATGATTATCTATACCTTCAATTTCTCCTCTCTTGTCCATCTATCTATGAAAGCACTGCCAATGTGATCTTCCTAATGAACAGGAAAGCCTTACTCAAAGAACTTTAGTGGCTCCCTATTGCCAAGAGGATGAACTATAAATTGACTAACCTGACATTTAAGACCATGCCGCCTTCCCTATGCCTGGAATTATTGTGTCCTTGATTCCTGCTATTAAAGTCCTTCTTCTGCTTTATGGTACATCTTAGGTGAGACCTTTTCCATGAAGCCTTCTCTAGTTCTACTAGAAGAAACTGTCCTCTTCTGTCTCCAATTTTTTCTAGAGCATTTGTGTTTCTCCTTTGGCTCTATAACATTCTACCTTGGATTATACTGATCTGGCTACATGCCATACATTCCCTAGTGGACTATAAGTTCCTTAAGGTCAAGGAACATATAATAATTTGTATCAGCAATTCATCCATGACTTATAGCCTTAGACAAATGTCTGAGGGCTCTGAGAATTTAAGGGACTTGGCAGGGCCACTTATGCAATATGTATCAGGGGCAGAACTTGATCCTAAGTGTTCCCGATTCTGAGATGGGCCCTCTATCCACCATGCCATTATGCTTCTCACCTTGCATATAGTAGGGAGGCATTTAATAAGAGTTTGTTGAAACAAACTATTGACATATAGAGGAAACCAACTGCTTCTAGACTTAATAAGTCAATAATGAGGCAGGTAGGTGGTGCAATAAAGTGCTGGGCCTGGAATCACAAAGACCTGAGTTCAAATCTGTACTCAGACACTTACTAGTTGTGTGACCCTGGACAAGCCACTTCTGTCTGCCTCAGTTTCTTTGACTATTAAATGAGGTTAATAATGGCATCTACATCACAGCATTGTTGTGAAGATCAAGTGAGATAATATGTAAGCACTGACACATAGTAGGTGCTTAATAAATGTTTGTTCCCTTTCCTTCCCTAGTAAGGGTAGGGGCTGTTTCATTTTTGTCTTTATATTGTCAGTGCTTAGCATGGTGTTTAATGCATAGGTCCTTACTAAATGTTTGAGTTAATAACTTCAGGTGGCCAAGGAATGCTGTTAAATGGAAGGAGACAGGTTCACAGACTCACCTGCAAAATAATTTCAGCAGGACCTCTACTCGGCTTGAGAAAGACTATACTAGAGAGTATGAGTATTGCATTGAACTGAGAACCTGTCTTGGGTCAAGAAGACCTGGGTTCAAATCTTGCCTCTGACATATCCTGGCTGTGTGACCCTGGGCTAAAGACTGAATCTTTCAGTGCCCCGGGCAACTCGTTAAGACTCCAAAGAGGCAGAGAAATATGCATTGGTGGAGGAAATTTCTTCACTGAAAGTCCCAAACACACTGATGAATCATAGGATACCCTTCCGCCTTCTTCACTAGGACATCATCTCTGAATTAAAAGAACTCAGTTATGCTTTTTCACAGACAGGGTGTTAGCTTGTTTTCCTCTCACCTCCTAGCATAAGAACACTGTTAATAAAGAACGGTTTGGAGTTTTAATATTCTTGATGAGGTCCTAGTAGGAATTTCATGGTGGCCATTTTTTTGAATGGGTTCCATGGACAAGAGAAACACCTCAATGTTTAGCTAAACAAAGGAGGGCAAAGTGCTGATAATTAATGACCATTTTAAAAACCCACTGATTATGATAAATATTCAAACTCTAATAAAACTTCTCTTGTGGAAAATTGTTAACTGTGCACAATTATTCTCCTGATGACTGTAATCTGGTAATAAAATTTTGTTTAAGCTCTCTCATGACAAACATACAAGACATAAACTATTCTTGAGGGCAGGAAAAACTGCAGGATCTATAGTTACTAACTTCAACTCCATTTTGTTTTTTTCAAAGTCACGAAACCTATTCTTATTCACTGTGAAGATTTAAGGAATACTAATAGGAAGTTATTTGAGGATATCTTCTGAATGAATTGTTCAAAAGAAGATTGTTTAAGCTTTGTGATGAGAATGAAAGGGTAGAACTTACATACATCATTTTAAGGCTTGCAAAGCACCTCGTATATATTATCTGATTTGAACCTCACAAAAACATGTGGGGCAGATGCTATTATCATTCCCATTTATAGATCAGGTAACTAAGGCACAATGAGATTAAATGACTTGAATAGGGTCACATAGCTAGAGTCTTTGAATTCAGGGCTCCCTGGTTTCAAGGCTAACAATTTTATCCATTGCATTTGTTGAGGTTACTCCACACCAAGCATTGTGCTGAATGCTAGGAATAAAATTAGAAAAGCAAGACAGCCCCTGATCTCAAAGAGCTCACCTTCTAGAAGTGGGAGAAAACATGTATAGGCAGGTTCAAACGTAGGACGGTTTGAAAGGCCTCATGTAGCCACAGAGAAGATGTTAAGATAATGTTATCTAGAAGGCGAGTGATCCAGTTTGGCTAGAGTGTAAAGGAGAGATAAAGCTGGTATCCATGTAAAGTTACTTGATCAAAATTCTCCTTGGGTTGCTCCCTTGGATGATGGCGGTTGGGGCAGGGCTGTTGGGCAAGCGAGTACTGCCGCTCTTGGATTCTTGGGCATGGGGGCCACCTCTGCCATGACTTAAAGATCTTCAGCGGGGAGGACCTCCTGATCATTTGCAACTTAACCATGAATCCAAGAGTTATTTAGTCTTTTACCTTTCTACTGCTTCTTGAGAAAAGGCAGAATCTTAAGGAGCGTGAGCTCTCTCTCCTCAGGTCTCTCCTGGGACCAAATTCTCCAGAATTATCTCTCTTCTTTGCCATTCTTTCACTGATCTGAATTCTTTGAATTCAAGAATTCCTATCTGACCAATGAGAATGATCGGCATACTGCACTATTAGCAGTTCCAGGATTTACTCTTTGACATCAGTTACTCAGCACAGTTTCTGGCACATGTTAAGTGCTTAATAAATGCTTGTTGACTAACTGGTCTCATGTTTAGGGATCCTTTTGAGCTGTTTGTCATACATAACCTTGTAGGAGACATAGAATCTCAGAGTTGGAAGAGGGCTCAAGGGGTTCAGTGAAAAGAATACTGGAGTTAGAGCCAGGGGACCTGGGTTTGAGTCCTTTTTTCTATTATTTAAAACTTGTGTGACCTTGGACTAGCTGCTTAACCTCTTTATAAGATGAGTGTTGCACTAGATGGCCTCTGTGGACCCACAAATCCTGCCTAAGGGTGGCCCAGCTCTAAGTTTATAACCATACAATCCATCTAGTCCAATTCATTGCTGATCCAGAAGTTCCTCTATAATATCGCCAAGCTACCCTTCTTTGAAGACTTGTTGTTGTTGCTTGTCCTTCATTCTCTAAGAAGACCATGACAATAGGAAGGTGATACCATGACTTGCAAGTGAATTGCACTTAAGTGAAGGAGGGCTGTGCAAAGTCCCCAGCCTCACTTTTTCCTCCAGAGCTGAGTCCAGTGGCAAGATAGAGATCAGGACAACTGGAGACGACCACGTGCTTGAAAACTACCTGTAGAGGGAACCCAATACCTTTCATGGCAGCCTGTTCATTCTACTTTCAGAAGGTTCTTATAATTAGGAAGCTTTTCCTTACACAGAACTTAAATTGGCTTTTAGGCAGATTACACCCACTACTTCCAGTTTTGCCCTGTGGGCAAAAGTCTAATTAGAAGTCTAATTTCTCTTCCAGATACTTGAAGACAGTTATTATTTATTTCCATGTAAGCCTTCTGTTCTCCAGTTTACGTGCTCCCCATCCCTTCAAACAGTCTTCTAATGATCCTGATCACCTGCTTCTGGACATGCTCCAGTTTGCCAATTTTAATTCGAAAATGTGGTACTCACAACTGAACAGGAAACTCTGTATGTGATCTGACCAGGATGTACTGTAGAAGAACTATTTTCTCATTTGGTCCATACTTCCTGGCATGGTATAGGGACAGAAATTACATGTGTTGAAACAGACACATATTTTATCCTGTGCATAATTTGCTTTATATATAGTTGTTTCCATATTGTTTCCTCCATTAGATTGCAGACTCCTCAAGGGCAGGAGGTATATTTTGCCTTTTCTTTAATTCCTCGCACTTAGCACAGTGCCTGGCACACAGTAAACACTATTTGATCTTTTGACTGATTGGAATGCAGTGACTACATATTTTTAAGGAATATCTAGGATAGCAAGATATCATAGGTGACATTCAGCAACTTCTTAGTACTCACTGCTGCTTTAGATTCCAATACTGGCAATCACTTCCATTATATGGACCTCTTCTCCCAACCTCCTCTTTTTCTTGTCTTTTATTCTCTTTCCTTTCTGCTTCCTTCTCTGCTCTGGGGTGCCACAGACATTGTTTAGCCCATTAGGAAACACTTATAAGGAGACAAAAGCTTGCTGACTCAATTTAGAATCTAATTTGAAAACTACTGACCAAATAATCTGAGGGCAGGTGTATGAAACCATAGTGACTGGACCACAGCTTTAAAGGAGAGCAAGAATAAACTCAGAAGGGAAGATGCCTGATCAGGCAAAAACTCTAACCACATCAAGAAATACGGTGATGACAATTTTTGAAAGTTCAAGTGCCTGTCCACTCAACACAAAGAGACACAGCCTTCCCAAAGGACTTGATTTGTAAGTTCAGCTCAGATTTCTGATCTGGACTACCATTAATTGCAATAGAAAAAAAAATGAAGATACTATTAGGATCTTAGGAGAAAAGGCAAAACCCACCTTTCTCCTTTCAATTTAGAGAAGCTGAACTTTGGAATCTTGGGTATATGATTGGGTAAATACTTTCTATGTTGACAGACATTTATTTCAAAATATATTTCTTGGTTGCTTACTACGTCAGGACTATTTTCAGTTTTGTCAGGGCTATAGAGATGAATAAGAATACTGTCCCTACTCTGATAAAGGAATTTATAATTTAGTAGAGAATATAGAGGATCACAGAATTTTAGATTTGGGTATCTAGTCAAACCCATACATAAAGGAATCCCCACAACACCATACTTGACATGTGATTGGAGAGCAGGCTTGAAGATCTTAAATGTGAAGGAACACCCCACCTCTTTCAGCAGCCTCTTCCACTTTTAGACAGTCCTAATTGTTAGGAAATTTTACTCCGAGTGAAACTAATTTTGCTCTTGGTAATGTCTACCCATCGCTCCTCATTCTAACCACTGTGACCAAATGGAACAAGCTTATGCATCAGCCCTTCAAACACTTGCAGATCATTATTATGTGTGAATTGAGTCTTCCAGCACAAATATACCCACTTCTTTCAACTGATTCTCATAGGCCACGAAATCAAGGCCTTGCACCACTCTGGTTGCCCTTCTGTGGACACTCTCTGGCTTATCAATGGCCTTCATAAAGAGTCGTCCCCCAAACTGGACAAAATTCTCTGGCCCAATGAGGGCAGAAGACAGTGGGACTATTACCTCCCTGTTCCTGAAAACTCTGATCCTCTTAATGAAGCCAAGCCTGCATTAGCTTTTGGGGCTTTCAATGACATCATGGTGAGTTTGCAGTCCACTAAAAGTCCCATATCTTTCTCAGAAGAAAAACTGTTATCTATGCCCTCTTCCATGTTATCATATTTGTGAATTTAATTTTTTGTACAAGATTTCACATTTATTCCTTTGAATTTTTTTTTATTATTAGATTAAGCCCCAAGCTATGGTCTACCAAGATCAATTTGGATCCTGAAAATCATCTGGTATATTAGGTACCACTTCTAGCTTTGTGTTATCTGCAATTTCGATGAGCTTATAATCTGTATTTTATTTATCATTGTGTTTCCACAATCTGGCTAGCAGCTTCTGTGGGGGTATAAGATCCACCCACAGCCAGCACCCAGAAAGCTGCCAGCACACCGCAAAAACACAGGTTCTTTTGATCTGCCTTAATAAGTAAAGCAAGGTTAAGGGGTTGGCAAGCTTACTTTAATTCGGCATACAAATATCATTCACTTAGTTCAGGGGAAAAAGCCAGCACCCTGAACTTCAGAGCAAATTACAAACAAATTACAAACATCAACAGACAGACCCAATACAGCTTCATAGTTACCAACATCTAGGTTCAGCCCGGGAGCTCAGAACAAGGGCTGGCCCAGAGTCACATGTGCCATCACTGCTGCGGCAAAGAGCTCCAAAAAAAAAAGGAGGCCAACCCCTGGTTTTATATCTTTGTCAGCGTCAGGGGTGAGTCACACATGCGACTCACCCACGTGACCTAAAATCGTCACAAAGAGGTGGACTTAAACCCAGGAGGTCTAAGAGCCTCTGCTGTCCCAGACATGCAAACTAGGCCCTTCCTTGCATTAGCCTCACCTTGGGCCCCACCTTAGTTGCCAATCCACACCCACATAGGCTTTACACCTAATAGGGGTTTGGGCCTGGGGCTTAGCACTTAGTAAGATTCAATGAAATATACTGAATTACTCAACAAAAACAAAAGCCAAACTCTTCAAGGGCACTTGTTGAACTAAGTGCTAAGGAACCCATTTTGCTTACCAACACGCATTGATAATAATGTTAAATAGCACAGGACCAGGCAGAGATCCCTAGAAACCTCCATTCATGTTGATATGAAGCCATGAACAACTATTCTTGGTGTCCAACTACCCAAACAGCTCTGAATCCATCTGATGTTATTTTCTATTCAATATCTCTCCACCTTCCCCACAAGAATAGTATGAGACACTGTCAAAAGCTTCACTAAAATTTAGACAAACTATATCCATAGCATTCTCCTCATCTTTTAGTTCAGCAATAAAAAAAAAGAAGTGAGTCTAGTTGGGCATGACTTGCTCATGATGAAGCCATACAAGTTCTTTTAATTAATAGTTTTCTAGGCTGATGAATTAATCTAATATTCTAATATTTTCCCAGGAATTGAAGTCAGATCACTGGGACATGGTTTGCAAGTGGTGGGGAAAGCACTTAAGTAATCTTGGGTAGGTAGGTTCAATTCACCACAACTGGATTCTGGCTCCAGAGGATGGCACTGATTCATCAGAGGGAAGCCATAAGGAGATTTTTCTGTGGCATTTGTTCATGCAGATGATATGCCACATGCTGTTGAGTGTAGCCTAAGCATTCTTATTGGTGGTGGTTCTCATGTAGGAGGTGGTGGGTTTCCTCTGCCTTTTGTTTTAGCACCATCACAATGCCCTTCCTATCAACTCATTTGATGCCCACAGTCTTCCAATGGTTCATCCTACTGGAATGAAATGTGTTTCGGGCTTTCAAGCTACTGGTCTCAGTACTGTACTCTAGTTACAAAATTGGACTCCAATTACAAAATGGAGTTGTTTATGTCAAGGTTATAAAATGGAGTCATGTCAAATGCTTAGCATTACTATAGATCCTGCCAATCTTTCCACTGAACATTTTAAAATTTGCTTTTCCCCAAAGAGGAGATAAAGACAGGTACACAAATACTTCTTTTTTTGAAGTTGCTAAATCAGATGATTTTATTTGTTTAGTCATTTGTTACTGTGGGAATAGGTATTACACTGGAAGACATTATAAAAGGTAGAAGTCATAGGAGGAATCTTCTCTTGTTCATCTCTTCAAACCCTACCCATTTACTTTTTCCTTTGAGATTCATATATATATATGTATATATATATATATATATATATATATATATATATATATATGTCTGTTCCAACACACCGAGATCTCTTTTTCTTCTGAATTCAGGATACTTACGAATTATACCACTCATTTGACACAATTGTGCAGTGTCTTCTGGAATTTTATATTGTTTTTTATAATATATTTAATTTGTTTTGTACTCATGTCTTGGTTGATTGGTTCTTTGTTGTCCTTTATTCTTTTTTTTAACTTCTTTTTTAATTTATTTAATATATTTAGTTTTCAGCATTGATTTTCACCAGAGTTTGAATTACAAATTTTCTCCCCATTTCTACCCTCCCCCCC
>JAQQSZ010018577.1:0-10548 GCA_028646595.1 Phalanger gymnotis | reverse complement strand
GAACTGAAAAAAAAGAAATAATGAAGAGCAAAATGTGTAGAACCAAGAGAACATTGTATACAGTAACAGCCATATTGTTTTAAAAATGACTCTGAGCAAGCAAGTTATTTTGAGTATTATAAATACCCAAATTAATTTAAAAGGAATTATAAATAAAGACACCATCTGCATCCACAGAAAGAACAGATAAAAAGACATGCATATATATGTCTAATGGCACCCATGTCTGGATGGAGGGGGGAGTAGGGGGAAAAGGGAAAAAAAGAAATTTATATGATAACTTTATTATGTATTTAAAAGCAATACCAAGTTGTACATAATAGATTTGCAGTTTCGTGTACAATCATCTTTTTTATTATACTGTATTATGTAATTGTTTTATTCCACAAATTAAAAATAAATACTTTTTTTTTAAAATTTTAAGATATCATTGTTCCTATAATCTCTGCATAATAGTTTGTTCAGTTGTCCCAGGCATTTCTGAAGTCATTATTCTCTGTTACAACACTCACTCCCCGGCAAGTTGGGAGGTGGGGATATATGGGTAATCATTCAGGTCTTCTTTACTTTTCTAGCACAGGAAGAAGGGGCTTGCAATGAATATCATGGCTTACTCCCCCCAAGTTTGGCCAAGCAATTTGGCATTGTAGAAATATGCCTCCCCTGGTTCAGGTGTACTAGAAGCAGAGCAAAAGAAACATATCTTACAGACCACACATTGCCCAGTTATCATGGAATGATGTTCATCCTCCTGACTTGTGAATGTATTTCTTTAAAAGGGAAAGAGAGACTCAGAGTGTATGAAAAACAGGAAACATTGCTTCCCCAACTTTCAGATTTAAGAAAGTCTAGTGAAATAACCATTTTTAATTTAGACTAAAATACCAGAAATTTTCTATTTTTAATTAATCTGAGAAGATCTGGACAATGTGTGGTTTTATTCTTCTGATGGTTTGATTATGTGTCCATGGAGGCAAGAGTTAAAATTCTGTAGTGTCCATAAAATGGAAATTCAATTCCCAGAGTTGTAGCAGCTTTGGGAAAAGTACTCAAACTTTTTTTGAAGACTCCTTAAACAATGTGTGTGTGTGTGTGTATGTGCGTGTGTGTGTGTGTGTGTGTGTGTGTGTGTATAACAACAATGTTGCTAGCAGCTGCTGTAGAGGTGAAAGACCAACAACAAGAGCACACAAGAGGGCTGCTAGCATAGGTTCTTTGATCTGCTTTTCTAAGGAAAGAACTTTAAAGAGTTAACAATCTTATTTTAATTAAATATATATATTATTGTATATATACATATATATACATATATACACATATATAAGCATATATACATATAGATATATATACATATATATATATATATATATATATATGCATATCATTCATTAGTTCAGGGGGAAAAGTCAGCACCCTGAACTTCAGAGCAAATACAAACAGAAAATATAAACAGATCAACAGACAGGCTTTTGTCTGATCAAGACTTTATATACATAGTTATCAGAGAGAAGCACCAACATCTGGGTTTTCAAAGCCAAGGGCACTCCTTGACAACTACCCAGAGTCTCCACACCCACACTCTTTCAATGAGTGTGCCCCCAAAAGCAAAATGCTGAACTGGTAATTAAGGTGGGATGTTTTTCTGTTTTCCCTTTTGGAGCACTGAAGCAATCAAGTGCCTTTGTTTCTTTGATTAAATCCGGGAGTCTTTGATGATCTGCTTAAGAAGCAAGTAAGTCTAGTTCACATAGGTTTGAGTTGCATGGTTGTGATGCCTGAAGAAACATCACATGGTTTTGAGAAGCATGATCGTGATGCCCTTTGACCCTGAACAGGGTATATAAACTCAGAGGTTAGAGTTTGTTTGGGGGCTCTCACTCACTGGAAGAGCGTTGATGTGGAGACTCCGGGTAGCTGCTGGAGCCCCCCAGCTTTGAAGAAAACCCAGATGTTGTTACTTCTCTTTTTGGTAACTATGTATGCGATGTCTTGATCAGACAAACCTATCTGTTGAATTGTGTTATTTGCTCTGTTTATATTGTCTCTGTTTGTAATTTTGGTTTGTATTTGCTCTGAAGTTCAGAGTGCTGGCTTTTCCTCCTGAACTAAGTGAATGATGTATGTATGTTTGATTAAAGTGAGATTGTTAACCCTTTACAGTTGCTTTCCTTAGAAAAGCAGATTAAAGAACCCATGCTGGCAGCTCTTGTTGCTGATCTTGTTGAGTCTTATACCCCTACAGTAGCTGCAAGCCACATTGTTGTTAAAAATTCCAACCTCAGAGCTCATATACCCTGTTCAAGGCCCTGAGGGCTCAGAGCCTACTTAGCAAAAATGGATGTGGGAAAGATCTTTAATCACTAGCACCACATCATGTATGCTGTTTCTAATCAATGACTCTTGATTCAAAGGCAAGACTCTTTAAAAGCACTCGATTACCTTAGCATTCCAAAAGAGAAAACAGTAAAAAAAGTCCCGCCCTGATTACCATTACAGTATGCAAGTGTGTACACACATAAATATATACATATATGTATGTGTGAATACATGAGTTACATACAATACATATTCATACACCCAAGCATTAATACACGGAGTGGCTAGAGCGGGGGTGGGGAACCTGCAGCTTCAAGGCCATATGTGGTCCTCTAAGTCCCCAAATGTGGTCCTTTGACTGAACCCAAACTTCACAGAACAAATCCCTTTAATAAAAGGATTTGTTCAGTAAACCTTGGACTCAGTCAAAAGGCGGCACCCAAGGATCTAGGCCACATGTGGCCTTGAGGCAGCTGGTTCCCTAACCTGGGGGTTAGGGTGCTAGACTTGAAGTCAGGAAGACTTGGTTTAGTTTCCTGTCTCAGCTGCAGACATTTATTAGCTGTACAACCCTGAACCAGTCATTTAGAATCTCTACCATAGTTTCTTCATTTATAACATATTTACTGGGTAAGCAAAAAATATTGATTTAGCATGAGAAATAGTGGAATTAGAAATCACAGAGAAAATACCTATTTGTTTGTTTTGTAATTGGGAAGCTTTAGAACAGTCCATGAGCTTCATCCAGTTCTAAGTGATTGCTATGTATTTGAACATTTCCTCCGCTATTCTCGCCGCAGACATTTATATTCAACTCTATTGAATAAATGTTTGTTAACATTACAAATAATAATAAAAGAAACCATAGTTATTGCCCTCAAGGAATTTGCGACTTACTGGGATTGGATTGAATATATGTCTACAAGTGTACACACAGATGAGCATGTTGGGAGATAAGGAGTAATGAGGGGAAAGGTAAGAACTGGATGGTGTTCTAGGATTTTGAATAGAAAGAGAAATAGGTCAACTGTCCAAAAACAACCTAGCAGATGATTTTCCTTAACTGTGACAAATAACTCATCTTCGACCACAAAGAATGCCATGCCTCATGGTTAATCCCTAGTTAACTGAAAACCACTCCTACCTGGTATTTCCATTTGTGAATAGTTTTTAAGATTCAGTACAGATTTGGTGACACAGCAGATAGAGAGTCAGGCCTGGAGTCAGGAAGATTTATCTTTCCAAGTTCAAATCTGGCCTCAGATACTTATTAGCTGGGTGATCCTGGGCAAGTCACTTAACCCTGTTTGCCTCACTTTCTTCATCTGTAAAATGAGCTGGAGAAGGAAATGGCAAACTACTCCAGTATCTTTGTCAAGAAAACCCCCAACCAAGTCATAACAAGCCTGAAATAACTGATAATAGCAACAAAAATAGATTTATCATGTAGAGAGGAAGGTTATCTGTTAGGTCGAATCAGAACATTTTCTTTGTGGGGGGGGGAAGCCAAGATCAAATCAGAACCAAAGAAACACTTGTCACATATATTTTTTACACATATGCCTCACTACTATTACGGTCTAAGTTTAAGCTTACTCTTGCCACAGATGTGCGTATTTGTGGAAAGGGGTAAACCAGGTTTTTTGAAGAATGTTTTGTATTAACTGTCTTTACCATGTTAGCTGAGAATAGTGGTAGCCACCATCTGGAGATTCACTTGCCAATTCAAGTAGAAGTTGAGGAATGTTGCTATTCTCCTTCTCCTCCTTCCTCTTCCTCCTCTTCTCTTCCTTCTTCTTCTTCTCCCCACTCACCACATATAGTCCCCTCTCCATTTTGAGGGGTACACCCTTAAATGTGGGTGCTGTTGGTCCTAAGGTTTTGTTAAATATTTGGAGGTGTGGGGCTAGATTTTTTTTTTAATTTTTATCATCATTATTATTATTTTCAAAAAGCTGGGTTATTTTTATTTTTGTCCTGTTTTCATTTATGACTTCGTGAAATATAGCTCTGAAAAAAAAAACAGACTTTTAAAAAAGTCCATTGTGTTTCAAATGGAGCTAATTGACTGTACCTTTAAACCCAAATGGCTGTCATTGAATGACTAATAGTAGCTCCCAGCCCAAGACTCTGTACTTAACTGTGTAGCTTTTGATGACTTAGAACAAGTGTGGATAGCAATCATTTTCTGTTTTGGCCAGAAACTCTGAAGGTCTCTTCCCACCCCCCACGCCATCAGCAGATTGATACTTGTATGATGAAAAACTAGTCCATTTTTTGTTTCAATTCTTTTCTAGATTTTAGTCATTGAATGGGCATTACCTCATATAAACTGAGACCTGGGAAAGGTCTTGATTGAAAAAGGCCAAGGTCATCCATTGCATCCTGGGTCATGCCAGATGTCTTGACTTTCATCTTGCCACTGGACTTCTATGACTCTAAAAGGAGAGAATGAGGCTGGACTTTGTGCAACTCTGTCTCACTTAAATCCAATTCATGCCCAAGTCAAGATATCACCCTGGTAATGTCAACCAGTCCCCTTCTAGTAAGAAGGAGGAACAACCGCAAGAACAAGAGCTGGTTTGGTTTCTGTTTTGCTGTTGTTTTAAAAGTGATTAACTATTGTATTGCTGATCCATAAACTTCATTACTCAAATGCAACTGAGAAAGACACACAGGTGGTGAAACACCTAAAGAGAGGGAGAAATACATGTTCTTTCTAATTGCTGGTAGACATTTCCTGGCATGGGCCTTAGAGTTGAACAAAAGAAAATCACTGATTCTAGTTTTTTTTTTTGAAAAAATTACTTTCCAGGGAATGAGAAAGAATATCAATCTGCATTGCTCTAGGAAAATGAGTTTAGCATTTTTAGTAAAGATAGGCTACAATAAACTGGAACTGGTATTTAAGGTGATATCATGGGCACTTCTGCTTCCCATCGTTTCTTTCCTTCATCTGGTTTGAAAGGAAAACCAAATCACACCAAAGGGGAGGAGCTGGTGTTAAGAGGGCTAGTTTCTGCCTCTTTCTGTGTGGGCTGTGCCATTCTTTCCCAGCTCCTCCCCTTGGGGAAAACTTCCTCTATTCAATTCCTTCGGCTCCTTCACCAAGAGGTCACAATTGTAGTGTAAATAGTATTGATTTTGGAATCACAGGATCTTGGTTAGGATCTTGTCTCTACCATTAATTACTTTATGACCTTGGGTAAGTCATTTACTCTTTCTGAGCTTCAGCTTCCTTATCTATAAAATAAGGAGGTTGGACCAGATAAACCCTAAGGTCTCTTCTAATTCTCTGATCTACTGCATAGTGCTTGGTCCATAGTAGGCCCTAAGTAAATGCTAGAGATTGACTAATCCCATTATCCCAACCCAGGTTTCCTGACCTCAAATCCAGTATTCTTTCCTTTTTGGAGCACTATGGATTTCAGTATCTGGAAGACACATGACCACTTGGCCTAATTTAGGAAATCTCTTTTTCTTAATGGAATTTTCCAGCTTCCAGAACAATAGAAACTATGTAAACATATTTAGATAAATACGGTCACAATCCCTATTGACAAGGCCTCCTTTGCCAATAGGCATCCAGTCTCAACTCTCTATGTCAATATAATAATCCTTTGAATATATCTCGCTTATCTCTAATTTAAAATCAGATAAAGCTTCTCTAGAGAAAAGCTACAAACTAATCATAGCAAGAATAAAAAAAACAGTCATTGACTTGGGTAGATGGTAGATTTCTCTATAATTTTAGTTGTTAAATTTGATTTTGTGTTTTCAAAATGTGTGGCTTCAAGAGCCACGTTTAGAGTTGAAAAGGAATTTACAAGTCATCTGATCCATCCCACTCATTTTACCCTTATCTAGCAGCTGTGCATGGGGTAGAGGGTGTTTTACCGGTGAGCAAGGGACTGGTTAGTCCCTGTTTGGGGCTCTATCCTCAGAGGGCGGGCATCACTTTTCCCCTAGCTCTCCTTTTGTTTATGAATTTTTTATACTCTAGGGGGTTTTTGGCCCTTTTGTGTGTATGACAGATGCTCTTGGCACTCCAATGAGAAATCTTCTTGAATAATGTTTTTAAACTCATCTCATGGGGTGGGTAGATGGAGGGAATGAAAATAAATTTCTGTTTCTTAAAAATTTTTTAAATTTAAAATGCATAGGATTATAAAGGAAATACTTTATGTTTAAGCTCAATTTTCAATTGTTTTTTTAAATCAAGCTCATGGACCTCAGGTTTAGAATACCTGCTCAGTTTACTCCCCATTTCTGCCCTGAAAGGAAAGGGTTTTCCTTTTAAGCCTGCAACGGTTAGAAAAAAAATGGAAAAGGAGAATTGCCTGAGAGATCACCTTAAGAAGGCTAACTTCTAGCTCATTTTTACTTTTCCCCACCCCACTACTAAAGTCAATTTATCTAGGACTGGTAGGGATTCCCATTTTCTTTCTCTGTTTTTGGGAAGCTATAAAAAAAAATGAATTTGAATAAAACCTCTCGTCTGTATAGCCTCCAATCCTAGGAGTTATAAAAATCTCCCTCTCCCCTGCGGGTACGTTACCACTTTATGCCTCTCCCTCTGCCACCACTGCACAAGGACACACGTACATATCAAGAATTCAGTGGTAAATCACTTTAATTCAGAGAAACAGCAGCACAGAAAACAAAACAAACATTTAAGAAACAGGTATGAGGAACCAAGCTGATGTCTCTCCGGAAAGAGGATAATGTTGGGAGTGAAGCAAAGGACAGGAAAGTATGGATTTACCAGATTTATTCTCAAAAAGCATGAATAGCTCTAGCAATTTTGTGTGTGTTCTGTGTAGCTTCTGCATAATTCATCTATACTTTTTGTCTTAGTGTTTCAGCTTTTGGTCCACTGCCAATTCACTCATGGTGGTAGTGCCAGTGACTTTACATCAGCAACAGTAATACGGTTTGGCAATAGTCCAGTAGTCCCATGCCCCCAGCCTACTTAAACCCTTCTCTCATCCTCCTACTTCTGAGATAGTTGCCCCTTCTTCTTACACAGCAGCCCATCTGACATAGCATCTGATGTGCTTATTGTCAGGTTCTGTCCCCAACCCATTCCAACTCTTTTAAATTTTGCATCTTATCCCCCCTCCCTTAGAATGGATTAGACTGGGTTCACCATCAAGTGACAATCTCACAGCTCTCTTTGGCATCATCCAAAGCTCCAACATCAGAAATTGGTATAATTCTATCATTGGAAGGGACATTAAAGAAGATGCTTTTACATCCTTTTCGCCACTGCACACTAAATACCAAGGGACCCCACTATCTGACTTTTAGCTGAAACTTTCCACGTGTTGCTTCCCTCATCAGAATGTGAGCTCTTTGAGAATGGAGACTGTCTTTTCTATTTGCATCCCCAGTGCTTAGCACAGAGTTTTGTACACCATAAGTGCTTAATAAATGCTTCATTCATTCATTGATTCATTCATTCTCAAGAGGTTAAAGCAAAGAAACACTGGAGAATTTCTGTCTGCCGATGGCCATAGGTCTCCACCAGTAACCTGATAAAGGTGACTAGGTCCGGAACACTCAGCTATTAGCGGCAGAAGTGGAATTCAAATTCAGGGATCTTGACTTCTATACCCCAGTACTTTTTACCCATGAAACTGGACCATTTTATAACATCTCAGGAGACTACTAAAAAAAAGTATCCTAACCTATTCTGAATCTAAAGGAAAGTATCATGATTATTCTAGTGGAGATAGACTTGAATTTGTCCTTCATTTTTTGAAGAGGACCATGACATCAGGGAAATGATGACATGACTTGCAATTGACTTTGATTTGAGCGAGGGAGGGCTGTGCAGGGTCACCAGCCTCACTTTCTCCTCCAGAACCATCTGGGTCCAGTGGCCAGATATTCATCAGGATGACTGGAGATGGCCCAGGACCCTGGCCTTTTTAGGCTATGGCCTTTTCAGGTTCTCACTTTGAGTAAGGTAACAAACCCATTCAGTGAATAGGCCTCTTTAAGAAGTGAGTCAAGGGATGGCTCCTTTAACTAGAAAAAAAGAAAAAAATCAAGCCGGGAGGAAGACCCTCAGGGTTGCAGTTCCAAAGAGAAACAGTTAAGATTGACATTCACACTAAGCCAGGAAGGCTCAAAAATACAGGCATTAAGTGGAGTTTAGGCAGGGACCTATTGTGGTCTAATCTATGAACTACAGAGTGAACTGGGTTTCAGGTTGGTGAAAGAAAGAAAGAGAGGGGGGGAGGGAGAAGGAAAGAAAGAAAGAAAGAAAGAGAGAAAGAGAGAAAGAAAGAAAGAAAGAAAGAAAGAAAGAAAGAAAGAAAGAAAGAAAGAAAGAAAGAAAGAAAGAGAAAGAAAGAAAGAAAGAAAGAAAGAAAGAAAGAGAAAGAAAGAAAGAAAGAAAGAAAGAAAGAAAGAAAGAAAGAAAGAAAGAAAGAAAGAAAGAAAGAAAGAAGGGAGGGAAAGAAAGAAGGGAGG
The DNA here is from genome assembly GCA_028646595.1 of Phalanger gymnotis. Lineage (NCBI taxonomy): Eukaryota > Metazoa > Chordata > Mammalia > Diprotodontia > Phalangeridae > Phalanger > Phalanger gymnotis. The sequence goes on along the minus strand of JAQQSZ010018577.1, from coordinate 1,752 downwards.
GAAAGAAAGGAAGAAAGAAAGAGAAAGGAAGGGAGGGAGGGAGAAAGAAAAGAAGAAAAGAGAGAGAGGAGAGGGAGGGAGGGAGCGAAGGAAAGAGAGAGAGAGAGATGCAGATTTGAATAAAGAGTCAAGGGATGAGAGGTAATGTCTCTTGTTTTGGTTGATCCTAGAGCATTGCTATAGGAAAAGGAAATCTATTCATTTGAAAGGAATTTCTTTTTCTATCTCTTCTGGTTGGTTTTTTGGTAAAATACAGAAGGGCTGGGTTTTTTTTTCTAAATGTATTCTCTATCCTACTTTTACTGAGGTTATTAATTATTTCAACTAATTTTTGAATTGGATCTCTAGTCCACCAAGTAAGTCTTCTGATCATTGACAAAAGTGATTATTTCAATTAGACTTTCTACCCTATAAGTATATACTTTCATTTGTTTATTCATTCAACAAGCATTCATTGAGACTCCATTATATGCAAGGCTTTATGTTAGACACTAATGATTCCAAGATAAAAATGTCACCAATCACTAAATACAATGAACTTACATCATCTAGAGAGAATCATACTCACACAGACAAATACATGCAAAATATGGACAAAGGAAATGCAAGCATATGGTTTTCTCTTTGCTAGAAGTGGCAGAAGGCATAAGAGGAGAGCATGGAGAAGTAAGCAGATGGTGTACATGGTGCTGGGGCATGTAGGTGGAGGTGATGAAAGGGTCTACTGATAACCTCTATATTCTCTGCCAAGAATGAATGCAAGGGCAATGTAAATGTCTGCCTCTGATGAGGTGCTTGGTGCCTGTGCTTGGACCCCAGTTCCAAAATCACATCTCTCCCTAGTCTCAAAACACCATCTCAGGCAGTTCCTCTCCAGTTTAAGGGCAGCATGCCCTAGCAAAACATTTATCTCCCTTCCTGATACTGCAGCCAGCTGTACCCATGGAATTTATTAGTTTGAACCAGCTGTGTACTGGCTGAACTGGCTGTGTACTGGGTCATGGAGATATTTACTACTCACTGACCTCTCATATGCATGCTAGACCTAGACATATGTATACTCTCTTACATTTATCTTGTGTAACAAGACATTGATGGAAGCAGCGTGGGTATTTCCCAGTCAGCCCTGACTGTTGGTTGAAGTAGCAATGTTTCAGGGCTAAAACCACACCTCCATGTAGCTCTGCCTTGGGCTATTTCCCATTGAACTCTGGTTAAGAAACTTGCACAATAGATTCAAAAAGTGCATGTTCCTTTAAGAACTGACCACCCTTTAATCACTCCCTAATCCCACCGCAAAACAACTAATTAGCATATTTGGCACATGTTTTACCCCAAAATATCCTATGTAAATTTCACCTGTAGCCCAACAAAGTTGCAGGTTCCCTAAGAACTCTTGCCCACTGAAAAGCATAATAAATCTTTGCCACCTTGACTTAAAGAATGCTTGAGTTGGGGGTGGAGCCAAGATGGCAGCTGGAAAGCAGTGACTGGTGTGAACTCCCCACCAAGTCCCTCCAAAAACCTATAAAAAAATGGCTCTGAACCAATTCTAGAGCTACAGAACCCACAAAGTGGGAGAAGGAAGCAGGGCTTCAGCCCAGGACAGCCTGGATGGTCTCTGGGTAAGGTCTGTCCCGCACTAGAGCTCCCAGCTCCCAGCCAAGGGGAGTGGAGCTGCGAGGAGGAGAGCCCAGCGTGCACAGCGACCATGGACCAAACAGACCAGGAGCAAAGCGGAGAGTGCCCTAG
>JAQQSZ010018576.1:0-10548 GCA_028646595.1 Phalanger gymnotis | reverse complement strand
TTTTCTTGTTTTGTTATTTTAACCAATCTGACAGGAGAGAGATGGTATCTAAGAGCTGTTTTGATTTGCATTTCTCTAATCAGTAGTGATTTCGAGCATTTTTTCATATGTCTATAGATATCTTTAATTTCTTTCTCTGAAAACTGTCTGTTCATATCCTTTGACTGCTTCTGAATTGAGGAATGACTTGTATTCCTATATATTTGGTTCAGTTCCCTGTATATTTTGGAAATGAGACCTTTATCCATGACACTACTAACTGTACTTTCAATGAATCAATCCTAAGTTTTAGACTGAGTCCTTGGAGTTAGAGTGAAGTCGTCCAGGAATGTTGTGCAGATAGGTTCAGAAAACTTGGTCGGCGCTTCAATAAAATATCAAGCTTGTTGAACATCTGGAGTTACTCAAGATATTGGTGTGACTACAGTATTCTGATAAAACTCCTTAGGAGGAACTTGGCAAACTGGGGAAGAAGAAAGCCTCGGCCTTGGCCTCAGCGTAGACTTCCTCCTTCTGCCCTTACTTTGGCTAGAGGAAGACCTTGCAAGCTTCGAATGTCCAGAGAATTTTCAGCTTCTCATCTTCCCGCTGGTGTCCTAGTGGTATTCCTGGGTCGGCTGGTGACTGGAAGCCAATGACAACCTGGAGATAGATTCATAGCTCCACAAGGAGCCTAGCAAAGACACTACACCATGCTTGAGCAGAGCATTCCTAGTCCACCAGCGCTCTTTCTGGAGGTGGGCAGTATACTTTATTGTATGCCTTTGTGAGATGTCTTTTTTTGCCTATGACAGCTATTAGAAGCAAGTCTCAAAATGTGCTAAACTTCAGAGAAGACTAACACATTACCACATCACAAAGTGTTAAACCAAGATTTTTAAAAATGATGAAACATATTCAATCATTATTCTCATTAAAAATTCAAAAAGGATTTTTACACTGTTAATAAACAAGTCTTTTAAAAATATTATTTATTTCATCTTTATCTCACCCGTCTTAATATCTGCTTTATGTATGTTTTGTAATATATGTCATATATCAGTACAGTAGTCCACATATATAATTTATGTCTAGGGACTAGACTTCAAATTTCTTAGGCACAGGGAGCCCCTTCAGAGTCAGGAAGTTCCCTCTACCAGGACAGATCAACACTATCTCTGAAAATTGTATGCTTAGAGAGTTCCCTACGAACCTTGAGAGAGCTGCTTTAGGGGCCGATAAATGGTACTGTGCCTAGAGCACAGGGCCTGGGGTCAGGAAGACCAGAGTTCAAATCTGGCCTCAGATACTTCCTAGGTTTGTCACCCTGGGCAAATCACTTAACCTCTGCTTGCCTCACTTTCCTCATCTGTAAAATGGGGAGAATGATAGCACCTGCCACCCTCCCCCTGCCAGTTCTTATGAGGATCAAATGAGATAATGTATCTGGCACATAGTAGGTGCTTAATAAATGCTTTTTTGATTATTTTTTTCCTGAGAAGTTAAGTGACTTGCCCAATGTCACAGTCAGTATGTAGTGGTAGGGGAGAGAAGGAACTGGAGCCCAGGATCTCCCTCTGGTTCCAAAGCTGCTGTCTTTCTCCATTTGGAGCACGGACTTGAAGTAGTCGAGTTTGCATGGCGCTCCTATCTCCCTTTGCCCCTCTTTTGTGTTTCCTTCCTTTAACACTGACCTTAGGAGCTTGCATGGTTTTGAAAGGCCATGAGTGCTGTGAAGAGGCAGCTAGATCAGCCAAACAAGCAGCAGCTGCAGCAAGCCTCACAGGCCACACAGGACCTTCTAGTGATGCTCAATGCTAATGCTAATGGAAAGTTACACATGAGAGGAGCCAAGGACAGCCAGGGACCCTAGAAGAAGGCTGGTGACTGGAATACTCCATCTGGTCTGTGGTAGGAGGCCCCACTGCCCTTATTCTGTGGTAGAGAAGGGCTGTCCTTTACCCCTCATTGGGATCCATCTTATCACATGGAAAGGGAGCCACCAGACTCTTTCAATGGATGCAGCACTCAGCTCCTTTCCTGCTTTCATGGGAAGGGGGAGGATCAAGGGGACTACTCGGGATCTATCGCATCAGGTCATTCAAAAATACCAAATCATTCTGTCAGCACTGGACCACCACATGGCTGGGGAGATTCTTCATCTCCAAAAGCCCAAAGAATGAGTTGTTTTGTCCTTGAAGTTGCCAAGGGATCTCTGAGCACATACTCTCTGGGATAGCCTCTCTACTCTTATTCAGCCTCACCACAAGTTTGTTGGGTCCAACTGAGGTCGTGATTAGACAGTTCCTCTCTGTCTCTGTCTCTGTGTATAAAGGATTCCTTGAAGAGCCTTGATTCTGTGTCTACCCCACTCTTGGAATGGCCAAGGAAATGGCTCCTCAGTGACAGATTCCAGGCTCTGGCTCTATACCAGCTGTTCTTTTGGCAACATGATTCAGCTTCTGCATGAGAACCAGTTTAGCTGGGCCCTGGGAGGAGAAAGGAGATGAGTCACTTGGCTAATCTCTTCCATAGAACTGCTCTAGGAATGTTTGTGTCTAGAAAACTGGGCAGCTCTCAGATATCTTGGAGTTTTCCAATATCTCTAAAACTGGAGAGGAGCAACATATTCAGAAATTTCAGACTGAAGTGCCTGACTGCAGTGAGCTCAGATGCTAAAATCAAGTGACGCTGTTGCCTCCTTGTTCATTCCCCAATCACCACCTGAACTGTGCCTAAAGTATCCCAGAAGCATTTGGGGCAGAGGGCAAAGGTCAAGGAGGAGTCCCTTTCCTCCCTCACCTCCTCATACTTCTGACAGCTCAACCTCTGCTACTCATTGCATGATCAGCCCAAAGCTGCTGCTTCACAATGTCAGAATTAGCTCCTCTGGCTAGTTTTACTTTCAATTAAGTTACAACATTCCCCTTAATATTTTTATTCAGTGAATCCAGGACCAGGCTGGCTACCTGTTGAGTCATGCTGGGAATATCACTTAGAACCAGGACCATCTTCCCCTTCCCAAGCTTCCAGATAGTTTCTGTATTTTTGTGTCCTTAGAGGAACCTGGGGCATGAATGGGTAATATCTAGGAAATCACCAGGTGTCCTGGGATAGCCCAGTGCCTCTTAAACTGTTTAAGAAGCTCTGAAGGGGTCGCAAGTGGAAAAAAAGTTTAAGAAACTCTGGTATAGACTTTTCAGTTGGAATATAGGCACTGTCCTGCTGTGTGCTTCTGATATTTATCTTAACCTCTCTGATCAGGGTAGGGATACGTACAAGCCGTTAAAGCGCTATGGAAAAAGTCTGTAGCACCCTTATAGCAGTCTCTAGTTCAGAATTAATCTTTTATGTGGGTTAGAGGAAAAAGCTTCTAATTTATACTTTAAAACCCAAAAAGTTAGAGAGAAGAGCAGAGGATAATTCTAATCTTGATGTCCTAGACCATGGGTGGAGAACCTGCAGCCTCGAGGCCACATGTGGCCTTCTAAGTGCTTGAGTGTGGTCTTTTGACTCAGTCCAAGTTTTATGGAACAAATCTTTTTATTGAGGGGATTTGTTCTGTGAAATTTGGATTCAGTCAAAGGGCTGCACTTGAGGACCTAGAGAGCCACATGTAACCTTGAGGCCGCAGCTTTCCCACTAGACATTGGGATGAGAGAAACTGGAGCAAAATCCCCTAAAGTTTGGTTGGTTGGTTGGTTGCTGTCCTTTGTTCTTGAAAAGGACCAAAATGACATCACTAGTGGGGGAGTCTAGGCACGGTACGTCTAACTGTGGCTGATCAGACCAATACAAGCTTGGAATGCTCTACCACAAATCAGGCAAGATAGTCCATATGAACATTTGGAGTGGAGATGTCTCTAAATTTGAGCATCCCACATTTCTTTTGACCTACTAAAATTCTGCTTTGATGCAGGCATGCCATGCTAGACAGTCCTTTGCTAGGTAGGACATTTCTGTCCAGCCATACATCACATGGCAGAAGGATCTACTGAGGGTTTGACTACAATGTTGAAGTTGTGTTCAGGACCTCCTTATATATCCTGAACTATAGGCAAAAGATCAGCAAACAGAGTGGGAGTGCTGGAGGGAACATCTGGGGAGCATAGCCTTTTGGGAATTAAATTGCTTGAAATCAAACTGAAACTAAAAATATTTATTAAATATCTTGTATATAAAGGTTTACTGCTGGGCACCATTCTTCCAGTTTATCAAATGTAGTGAAATGGCTGAAGAATAGGAAGCCACAATGACCACAGCCTTGAGGTTAGATATTTGTTTTGTGCTGGGGCCTATGACTAAGAATCCAAGGATGAACCCCATGGGGCTGGGGAATCCACTGGCTTCAGGTATGGAGTCTGGTAGGAGAGGCCGTAGTGCTCTTCGATGGGAAGAGGAAAAGTGGCCCTAATAGCCAACTGGAATCTTTTGGAAGGTCGACGAGGAGAAAGTACACATAGGCTTGAAAATTTGAATAAACTACTTACACGGTTGCTCTCCCCTTCAGGAAGCATTGTGAAGGTTATGGACAGCCTCCTTGCCCTGCTTCATCCCACTCATTACTTAAAAATAAACTTTAACTAGAATTCATGGGCAGCAAATTAATCCTATTAAGTGAGGTAACTTGTATAGGACTCTTGTGACAGAAGTTCAGTGGGAATGATTTCAGAGAAGGAGGAACACCTCCTTTTTCTGTATTTGTTCCCAGCCCCAAAACAGTATGTCCAGTGCTCTGAATCATGCATTTAGTAATGAAGATGGGTGTTCATTGGGTCTTCTATACTGTTCCATCCCCCTTGTGACTAATATCATGAATATAAGGGCTGGCTATGGCTAGGGTCAAGGCAAGGGCATACTGGAACCAATGCAGACTAGCTTGGGAGAGCCAATTGTTAAAATTTCACTGTGAAAAAATTGACAAATTTCTCACAAGCCCTACAAATGAGGGCTTGATTTATTGTTTTGCGGATTGTCTAGACTTAAGAAAGTGATAGAGAAAAATGTTAATAATACAGATTAAACTTTAATTATGATTTTAATTTTTTTTCTCCTTTCTCCCCGGAAATCTTGGAATTCCAGCCTAGGATTTGATGTTTGTCCTTCCTGTTGGGATTTGGCCTCTGGACTAACCCAGCTGGGTCCAGATGTATAGTGCTTTGTGTCTTTGGTTCAGATAGCCCTGACTGCTGTTTATTAATTGCTGCTTGAAGGTATGTATTATAGCTCACACCACTGGTTATTTGCATGTGCCTTTGAATTGATTGCTAGTGCTTGTCTCACATATGCTCAATGTTGCTGTATTTTGTTCAGTTATTCTGTTTGCATTTGCACATCAGTTTTGCTGCTTGGACCTGCATGTTTGGTTTGGCTTTTGCCTTATTAGTTTGCTGAATACAGTTTGAACTAAAATTTCAATTAAATGGAAGCCAGTCCATTTTATAAAAATGCTAAGGAGCAATGGTTATAAAAACACAAATAGGTCTTTTAATCTTAGATACAGACCCCGATTGCAAAAATAAGGACCTTATAAAGACATTCAAAAAAGCTAGATGAGATGCGAGAAGTTGTGTGGCGATCACTAGCAACCTCAAGCCTGGAATCAATCCGTCAACAATCATTTATCAAATACGTATTGTGTGCCAGTCCCTGTGTAGATCACTGAGGGATACAAAATGAAAATGAAAACAGTCCCTGACCTCAAGGAGCTTACATTCTATTGAGGAAGACCACCTAAATAAAAATATAGCTGGGTAGTACAGTGAATGGAGAGCTGGGCCTGGAGTCGGGACAAACTTGAATTAAAATCTAGCTTCAAATATTTACTAGCTGTGCGACCCTGTGCAAGTTACTCAACCTCTGTTTGCTTCAGTTTCCTCATCTGTAAAATGGGGATAATAATAGTACCTATCACCCCAGATCAAATGAGATCATATTTGTAAAGGGCTTAGCACAGTGCCAGGCACATAGTAAGTGATATATATATATATATATGTATATATATATATGTGTATATATATACACATATATATGTATGCATATATATACATATATATGTTAGTTATTGCTAGCTATTATATATATACATGTATGTATGTATGTATGTAGAATATAAGGAAAGCAATCTGAAAGAGGGAAGGTTCTACTACCTGGGAGAGGTAAGAAAGACTTCCTTCAGAATGTGGCATTTGAGCTGAGTTTTGAAGGAATCTGGAGATTCTAAGAGGTGCAGGTGAAGAAAGATAGTCTTCCAGGACTGAAGGCCAGTTCATCAAAGGCATGGAAATAGAGAGAGAGCATTGTAGGCCAGAATGGCTAGACCCTAGAGTGGGTAGAGGAAAATAATGTGTAAGAAGACTGAACGGTGGGAAGGAACAGGTGTTTTGGAAAGCTTTAAATGCCAAATATAGTTTATGTTTTATTGTAGAGGAAACAGGGAGATACTGGAGGTTTTTGATTAGAGGTAGGAGTGATGTGATCAGATATGCACTTTAGCAAAATCACTTTGTGAAGTGAGCAGAACCAGAACTTTGTACACAGTAACAGCAATATTGTAACAATAATTAACTATGAAAGACTTAGTTACTCCTATTAAGACAATGACCAAAGTCAATTCCAAAAGGACTCATGATGAAAAATATTATCCGAGAAGAGAGAGAACTGATGAATTCTGAATGTAGATGGAAGTATATTTTTTTCAGTTTCTTCATTTTTCTTGCTTTTTTGCAATATAGTTAAATATAGAAATGTTTTGCATGACTTCACATGTAGATTGGTATCATAATGCTTGCCTTCTCAATGTGTGGGGGAGGGGCTAGAGGGAGAGAGAGAATTTAGAACTCAAAAAAATGAATGTCAAAAATAAATAATTTTTAAAGAAAGAAAAATCACTTTGACAGATACATAATGAATTGAAGTGAGGAGAGACTCGAGGTAGGGAGACTAAATGGCTGTTGCACTAATCCAAATTAGAGCTGATGAGCACCTGACGTAGGGTGGTGCTCATGTGAGAAGGGAACATATATAATTTTATGATTTTTTTAAATTAGAAATTTATGATTTTATGAAATTAGAAATGATAAGATTTAGCAACCAATGGGATATATGGGGTCACTGAGAGTGAAGAATTAAGGATATCACTTGGGTGCCTGGGAGGATGGTGGTGTCTTTCATAGCATCTGAGATGTTCAGAATGGATTTGAGTGGAAAGATAATAAGGTCAGTTTTGGACGTGTTTGGTTTAAGATGCCTGTGAGGTATCATCCACCTTGATCCAGTGGGAAGTTGGTGATATAGGACTGGAAGTCTGAAGAGAGACAAAGGCTGCAAATATATCTGGATATGTATCTATACTTGCATATATATATATGTACATATATACATACACACACACTCATGTATACGTATACATCTACATCTCTCTCTATACATATATCTGGGAATCATCAGCACAGGGTTAAGTCAGTCCATGAGAACTGATAAGATCACCAAGTGAGAGAGTGTAGAGAAAAAAGAGAAGAGGGCCTGGAGGAAAGCCTTGGGGACACCTGCCGTTGGACATAAAATGGATCCAGATCCGGCAAGAGACTTAGAATTAATGGGCATAGAGATCGGAATAGAGAAGAATCAAAAGAAAGACTTTATCTTTGTTGGAAGAAAGGAAAAGAGGAAGCAAAGGTTGCAGCAGGACTGCTACAAAAACACCAACTGAAGACAGGTGAAGAGACAGAGTTTTCTCCTGCTTTAGGAGTGGACTACAAGGCAACAAATGTGTTGGTTGGATTTGACAGGCTAATTCAGGTTTGGTTCTGCACAGGCTGACTTCCACTGGATTGACTTCTGCAAACAGGGATGGGGTCGGCTACAGAGGTCACCTAGACCCTGAAAGTGTTCATCTTGATTGCTCCAGGAGCCGTTTATGGAACCATTCACCTGGACTGTTGCTGTCAGATACAGCTGATGTGTTGGTTTTTTTTTTTTCCTGAACTGCTTTGTTCCTTTTTTTTTGCTCTCAATGGTGTCATCATAAATGCTGTTCCTCTGTATATATTGCCTATAATGGTAATACAGAAGAACAGGAAAATGCAAATGTGTATAGAGTCCTGAATTTTGAATAAGAAAATTAAAGTACTTTAATACAACATACCAAGAATTTAAGATGCCTCGTATTGTATGCTAGGCTGCCAGTGGTTTTCAGTGTTGAGTTTACATAATGTATACTAGCATATTTCTATGACAGAGAAAGACAAAGAGAAGACAGTTTTTGTCTGCCCAACTGGATTTTTACCAGTGTAAGTGTATATCCCGAGGCATCTTGAAGCACCTGTCACTTTTCAGTGGCTTTATAGTAGAAAGTAGGAGGAAACACAAAGGATATAGAAGAGTTGGCATATCTCAGTGATCTCATTGTCTTTGGAAAGATGCTGGAATAACATGAGGAAAGACTAAAATGTGTTGGATCATCCAGAGGATGCCTACCTGAAGTTATCATTTGAGAAATGCCAGTTCTGCCAGAGCTTCTGTCAAGTGAGTGGGTCACATCACATCTTAGCAAGGAGTGAGCACTGATCCAGAGAAGATAAAAATATTTCTCAATTGGTCTCATCATTGGGTGGGTGGGGGGCAGCTAGGTGGTGCAGTGTGTAGAGCCGGCTCTGGAGTCAGGAGGACCTGAGATCAAATCTGACCTCAGACACTTGATACACTTAGTAGCTATGTGACCTTGGGCAAGTCACTTAACCCCAATTGCCTTGTCTTCCCCTCTCCAAAAAAAACACTTAAGATCTTGGGGCATGAGATGACACAGTGGATTGAGCACCTGCCTCAGAGTCAGGAGGACACTTACTAGCTGCATGACCCTGGGCAAGTCACTTAACCGCTATTACCTCAACAATAACGAAAAAAGACTTAAAGGCTCCAGGATTTATCAGCTGTTATTGCAAATGTGTAAAGAAGCACCATAAGAAACAATGAATATGAACAATTCAGAGAAGCCTGGGAAGGCTTATATGAACCAATGAAGAATGAAATAAGCAGAATTAGGAAAATAACGGATACAATAACTAACAATGGAAATAGAAAGAACAAAAAAAACCCCACAATTGAACCCTGTGTAATTAATTATAACGACCAAACTTGGCCTCAGAAAAGAGTTGAGTAAAATGCACCTCCCTCCTTTCTTTGCAGAGGTGGGGGGGACTATGGATACAGAATATCGTAGACAGTGTTGGTTTTGCTGAACTGTTCTTTTTTTCTTTTTTTACTCTCTTTTTGCAAGGGATGACTCACTGGGTAGGGAAGGGGGGATAAATTTGGAAATAAAGGTGACAAAAACAAGATATCAATAAAATTAAAATGAAAGAATTATGTTGCTAAACTAGGGAATGTCACATAGTAGATTCTTAATAATTCCCCAAACAAGACACTTGATCTCTTGGCTCCAGGAATTTTCACTGGCTGTCCTTCATGCCTGGAATGTGCTCCCCCTTCATTTTCACCTCTTGGCTTCTCCGGTTTCCTTGAAGTCCCAACTAAAATTTTCCACCTTCTGTGGGAGGCTTTCCCCAATCTCTCTTAATCGTAGTGACTTCCTCCTGTTGATTACTTCCTAATTATCCTGTATGTAGCTTATTTGTACCCAGTTGTTTGCATGTTGTCTCTCTCATTAGATAATGAGGATAATGGAAGGCTCTTTGTCAAAATGGAAGTCTTGCAGAGCTTTATTCATCAGGTAACACACTTCTGCGGCATTTCTTCAGGCACACTACTGGGAGTCAGTGGAAGGAACTGGAACTGGGCAGTGAAGTGCTGTAGCAGACTATAATTGTTCCCACACATGGTACCAGGAAGTTGTAAGTGCTGTGCTGTATGGTCACGAAGGCATTACATGATAACTTTGGAGTATGGGTCAAGAGAGAACCCTAGAGCAAGTAAGGAACTGGCTTTCCTGGCCCAGGACAGCAGCATATAGCATTAAGAAGGAAGAGACTTGTTTTCAAAGAAAAGTACTACCAAATCATACTTCAGACTTAGGGCATAAATACGAGGAAGTCTTTGGAGCTGGTGTGCATTAATTTTTTAACCTCTGGTAGAAAAATGATCAGGAAGCCAGAAAAACTTCTGTAATTGCTAAAGTATTGTGGAAGAAGGATTTTTTTGTACATGGCTTCACTGCTAAAGCCCACTGTGATCAAGATAGAGAATTTGAAAACAAACTACTCAAAGAAATGTTAATGGTGGAAGAAATAGTCTAAATACAATACAATATAATATAATATAATATAATATAATATAATATAATATAATATAATATAATATAATATAATATAATATAATATAATATAATATAATATAATATAATATAATATAATATAATATAACATAAGATAATATTCTGAAACTATACTTTTACTATCCCCAAGGTGACCCACAGCTGAAGTGTTTTGATCATGCATTGATGAACATGCTGGGCATATTGAGGCCTGGGTAGAAATCTCGGTGAATTCAATCAATACATGCCAGGAATTTACATCCATACTTACTGATATTCTTGGTGAGAACTTGGCCTAC
>JAQQSZ010018575.1:0-10548 GCA_028646595.1 Phalanger gymnotis | reverse complement strand
ATCTGTAGTATATTCCACTTACAATATTACTTCTGTTCCTGCCTATATCGATCTTCACTGAAATATTCTTTATCACATTTCCACCTCTAGTCCTTGGACTTCTTCCCATGAGTCTATCTCTTTATTTAAATTTTGTTCTTTGTTTTTAATCATAAACTTAACAGACATGAACATTTCAATATGCAAAGAACAGAAAAGAGAGGATTATATATGAAACTGAACTTTTATTAATGCAATTTTGAAAGTGCCTATTGAATTTAAAACAGTAGTATCCAAACTACTCCGCTTGTCTGTGTTTTCTTCTCAACTTGCCTCTGTTCTCATATGCGTTTTTTTTTTGAGACTTGGTCTCCTTGTGTTACCCATGCTAGAAGTGCATCATCCAGTCACAGGGCTGATCCCATGAATGATCAGCAGCAGAGTTCTAATCGGCTCTATTTTTCTGATCTGGGCTCCTCTGCCCCTCCTAAAGTGACCTGTTGACCTTCTGCTTCTGGGGGGCTCACCATATTGGTGCTGAACTTAGTGTGGACACGTGATTGGTTTAGTCCACTGCAACTAAGAATCCCTGAACTCAAGAGATCCACCAGCCTCAGCCTCCTCAGCCACAGAGACTATAGGCATATTCAATTTTAAAATATTTTTAATTTTTAAAATTTAATTTAAAAAATGCTTCATTAATGCTCTTTTTTGTTGTATCCTTATCACTATCAATGGACTTACCCACCATAACTCTCCCCTTCCCAAAATAAAAGCCAGGATCCTCAAATAATAAATAAGTATAATCAAGCCAAACATATCTACATATTAGCCATGTCTGAAATTTTTTGTCTCATGCTATCTAGCCCATCATGTCTCTGGCAAGCGGGAACCATGCCTCATCATCAATTCTTCTAGAATCACAAAGGCTCTTTAGTATATCTTTTTAATATAGAATTATACTCCACACATCCTCAGGACATTATTTATCTATTCCCTCCCTCTTAAATGCGATTTACCTATCTAGAGCCATCTGGATCTGGAGAACCAGTCTGGGTCTCATCCCATCATGTATAAAGGGTAGCTGGGCTGTCAAATTTCCCTTTGTTGGTTAGGATCTGTAGAGTTACCTTACTTGTTATCTGTACTTTGTGAATTTGTGTATAGATATCTCAGGTCATGTATCATTATCACATCTTCATTTCTTACATTTTGTTTCCATTGAATTTCTCAGTGTCTCTACTGATATTCCACTATACAAACTGTAATTAATTTCTATGTTGTGTAGCCTGTAAGCAGGTTTTTTTCTGGTTTAAAGTCCCTTTGATTAAATTGGTCAAAGTACATTCAAATATTGATGTTACTTTTTAATCATGCCTAGCCAAGAGTCCATCATTTCTATATTTGAAGTTACGATCTAGATATCCAAAACCTGCTCTTAGATACCATCTCCTTGAGTCTGAATCTGCCTTTTTCTTCTTCAGTATGGCCTTTGATTGACAGCAGGGATGAAAAATACCACCTATGCCCCTGAAGCATTTTTTTTTTGCTGATGACTTCCTAATCTGTAACACTACTTCCATATTCCTTCTGACAATATTATTTGTGCCCACATGCATCACCAGAAGGAGGTAGTAATCATGAAATTTGAATAACTTTAGGAGATCCTTTGTCTTATACTAAGTACATGGTCCAAAAATAGCAGACCTCTCTGTTGTTAAAATGAACTTCCTTTCTTTGAAGTTACTTGTGTATATGCCATCCCTCTACATCATTTATAAGCCTCCATATAATGGAGATCATGCAGTATTCTTCATGACCTCCGCAGCACCTGGCTCAGTACCCTACCCAAAGACACTTTGTGGGTTTGAATCCTGGGTCTACCACTTACTAACTGTGACCTTGAGCAAGTCACTTCAATACTGCAGTCCTCAGTCTCTTCATAAAGGAGAATAATAATACCTGTACTCCTTACCTCAAGTGGTTATTGTCAACAAATTCTTTGTAAAACTTCAAGTGTTGTGTTCATTTAAAGTACTACTATGATGATGACTACTTCTTCTTCTACTTCTTCTTCTTCTTCTTCTTCTTCTTCTTCTACTACTACTACTACTTCTACTTCTACTACTACTACTACTACTACTACTACTACTACTACTACTACTACTACTGTTATTTAGTTGTTTTCAGTTGGGTCCAACTCTTTGTCACATCATTGGGGTTTTCTTGGCAAAGATACTAGGGTGGTTTCCCTTTTCTGTCTCCAGATCATTTTACAGATAAGAAAACTGAGGCAATCAGGGTTAAGTGACTTGCCCGGGGTCACCTAGCTAGTGTCTGAGACTGAATTTGAACTCATGTCTTCCTGACTCCAGGCCTGGGGATCTGTCCACTGTACCACATAGCTGCCCTCCCCCTCCTCCTCTTCTTCTTCTTCTCCTTCTTCTTCTTTTCTTCTTCTTCTTTACTTCTTCTCTTCTTTTCTTCTTCTTCTTCTTCTTCTTCTTCTTCTTCTTCTTCTTCTTCTTCTCCTTCTCCTCCTCCTCCTCTTTTTGCTCTCCCTCCTCCTTTTCTTCATCCCCCCTTCTTCCTCCTGTTCCCTCCTCCTCCTCCTCCTCTTCCTCCTCCTCCTCCTCCTCTGACTTATACTTTCTTTGGTATATAGAATGCCTTGAGCAAATTTCCTCTACCACTGCAGAAGATCTGAAACTTATAGTCCTAGACTCTTGCTTGGAAGGAATGAGAGACTAGCTTTCCTAACATCATGTAGCCAGTCTGTGTCAGAAGCAGGAAGGACTGAATCACAGAATGCAGGAGCTGGGAGGGTCCTCAGCAGCCATCAAATCTATTATAGCAGGTGATCATCCAATCTCTCCTTGGAGGCCTCCAAGGAGGGGAAACCCACCACCTTATGAGACAGCCTATTCTGCTTGCAGATAGTTCTAATTGTTAGGACTTTTTTTTTCTGACTGCGAGCCTAAATTGGATCCTGGTTTTTCCTCTGGGGCCAAACAAGATAAGTCTAATCCATTTTCCATATGGCAGTTCATCATATATATATATATATGTATATATATATATATATGTATATATACTTGAAGACAGCTATCATGTCACCCCTGAGTCTTCCCTTCTCAATGCTAAATATGACTTAATTCCTTCAACTAGTCCTCACATGATCTGGTCTCAAAGCCTTTCACCATGCTGGTTGCCTTCCCCTGGACATTCTTCAATTTATCAATATCAATGTTAATCCCACTGTGGTGTCCAGAATTCAACACAGTCCTTCCTGACTTCAAAGTCAGCTTTCTACCCACTATGTCAAACTCATTCTGAAGCTTTCAGTATTATCATATGTATTTCTTTGAATGGTTATGTTCGGGGATATCTCCTGAGCAACATAGAGGTGATGACTCTAGCCATGGATAGTCTTGAGAATGGCAAGATTTAATGTATCTTTCCCTGCTATGAGTCCTAGTGTAAGTTTGATGAACTTGACACATTTTGGTAAAAGATAAAGTCTATAATGTGCCAAATTGTTATGAGTATCAGTGGGAAAAAGGGGACAGACATTCTGAGCGTATTTCTAAGGAATCACCTGGTTTTTTCTTTGTTCCTTTTAGTTTCAGAAGAACCGTCGAGACCAGGACGCCACCAAACACAAACTCATGGAGATCGCTAATTATGTTGATAAGGTGAGACCAGGTGTGTAGAATGGATTATTAAACAGACAGTGTGTGAGAATTTTTGAAAAGGAACCAGTGGTCACCGTGAGCCATCATGTCTTCAGTAAGAGCAAACTATGCCAGTATGACCTCATTTCCTTTGGTCTAGCTACCAGATAAGTAATAAATCAGAGGAACACAATATACATAATTGAATGGAAATTCAACAAGGTATTTCACAAAATATCACATGATGGTTTAATGGACAAGATGGAGATATTCAGGTGAGAAAATAAAATAGATAGGTTTAAAACTGACTGATAGACACACAAAAGTGATGATGGAATGGATCAGTGTCAACATGGAGGGCGATGGAGTGCCACAGGACTCTACCATTGAACCTGTCTTGCTCAATATTTTTAACGATGACATCGATGGAGTCACAGATAGCACATTATCAAATCTTCAGATGACACAAATCAATGAGAGTTAGCTGATCCTTTGAATATTAGAATTTCAATTAAAAATATCTTGATGGGATAAAATACGAGTTTAATTATGAACATATGTATAAGATTAAATTTAATATTGCTGAATGTAAAGTCCTAACCTTGGCTTCCCAAAACCATAGGCCTATATACTTTTTTGTTCTGTGTATTATGATTGTCTAATCTCTTATCAGTTTTTTTGGTTACTACATTACAGTAGTAATTCCTACAGTCCATGAAAACTCTGTTTTTTTTTCACATGACCTCTGACTTCATCTGGGTTATTGTATACTGTTATGAGCAACACATTTTAAGAAAGGCCTTTAACAAAGTCCTCAAGTTGGAGTATGCCTACAGGAGGGTGACCCTTATAGTCAAAGAACCACTAACCCAGCTGAAGGCCCGGAGATATTTGCATTAGAGAAGAAAAAGCTTGGGGTTAGGAGCTGGGAGGCTGATAAATGAGCCTTCAAGTATTTGTTTTTCTGAACGCTAGAATGCAGAACTAGAGGTAAGGGGTGGAAGGTACAGAGAGATAGATTTTAGCTCAATAGGTTAGGGATAGGGACCGAATCGGTGATTTCATTGGTACAGAGGGACTCCCAGGTGAATTAAACTTCCTCTACTAATGTAGGTAAGCACCTTCCCTTCAAAATACAGTCAGACATTTGTTTAGAGCAGGGTTATGGCCCACACCAGACTGAAATGCAATTAGGAAATATTTAGCAAAATTTAAAAAATACATTTAAAAATACATGTATAGTTCTTCATTTTAGTGTCAAGAACAGAACAGATAGTGTTACTATGTCATTTTCTAAGTTGGTATGTGACTGGCAGGGATCCTTATGTACAGTCTAGTGGTCCTTATTTGCGTTTCAGTTGGACACCATTGGCCTCAAGCACTGAAAGTGTAAGTGACTTGTCCAGGGCCAGTATGTGTCAGAGATGAGAATTGAACCAAGGTCTTCTTGATTCCAAGGCCAGTTGTTTATCCATTATACTGCACTCTCTTGTGCCTTAATATGAGAAAAAAATCAACAACAAAAATTATTTAAAAATAGAATAAGTTGCCTCAGGAGATGGTGAGTTTCCTATTAATGGAGGTCTTCAAGTGGAGACCAGAGGACCACTTGTCAAGGATGTTGTAGGAGAAGTTTGAGCCTCTGAGGTATTTTCCAACTCTAAGACTTTGCTGGACCTAAAGTCAGGAAGACTCATCTTCACGAGTTCGAATCTAGCCTCAGACACTTGACACATTTATTAGCTGTATGACCTTGGGTAAGTCACTTAACCCCAATTGCCCTGCCTTCCCCCATCAAAAACAAAAAAAAGAATGAGAAAACTCCAAATGGCGTCATGAAGCACTGGACATGACTGAAACTATTGAATAACAATTATATATATTATGTATAAAATTTTATATATATAATATATTTTATATATATTACATATAATATGTAATACATATACATATATGTATGTATATCTATATCTATATCTATATCTATCTATCTATCTATCTATCTATCTATCTATCTATCTATCTATCTATATACATGGGCCAGAACAAGTTGATCTGGCAACACATAGTCCCTTCCCAGTGGAATTTTACATTTTTTAAAATTATAGGATCTTAGAACTGGAAAGGAACTCAGAAATCACTGAGATCAACGCCATACCTAGGGTAGGAATCTCTTCTGTAGTATCCTTGGAAATCCAGTTTCTACTTGAACACCTGCAGAGATGGCAACTCATTCCTTTCTGAGCCGGTTGTTCCATTTAAGGAGAGTTCTCATTGTCTGGAGGTTTTATATGCTATAGAACCAGAAACGTCCCCTTTAATTTCCACCAGTGATCTGATTTCTTGGCCCAAGTAGAACTAGCCTGCTCCCTCTTACACGTGACAGTCCTTTAGATATTTGAAGATGGTCCTTTAGACTCTAAAAGTCTAAACATGTTTATGTGGCACATTTCCCAGTCCTATTTATTCCCCTGGTTGATCCCTCTAGTTTCATTTTGCTTGTCAGTGTCCCTCCTGAAAAATTAAATACCCAGAACTAAACACCAGACTTGGGGAGGGGTGGGGAGGCATGATGACCAGGGCAGAGTGCAGCAAGACAATCATCTCCGTCACTTAATTTTTTTTTATGCTGAACTTAACCAACACCAAATAAAATGACCATTTCCATCTACGCAGCAGAACAGAAAAGGAGACTTGAACAGGAGACTGTGGTTCTTTACTACAGGCATCTTGTTTTCCCTTTTAAGTGTATAATAAATCCAACATGTAACTTTCAAAGCTGTCCCACTTGTCTGTGTTTCCTTACCTCCCTCACTTTGAACACTAGAATTCTACTCATGTACCCTAATATGGCATTGGTCTTTGGGGCCTCTCATTGAACTTGCAGTCAGCTAAACCCAGTTGTTTTTCAACATAGCTGCTGTCCTGCCTTATCTCCTTCATTCTGTACTTTCGCAGCTGATTTTTAAAAAAAAATTGACCCCAGTGAGGGACTTTACTTTTCTCCCAATTAAATGACTTATCCAAACCTACTCCCTCTGGTGGGTATTAGGGAGGAAAGGGGACCTGGCAGGAAGAACGCCATGATTATATTACTGCCAAGCTTGGACAAGGAATGACCAGGGGAATCAGTCCCCTGGGCCGTTATTCTAGCACCTCTGTTCTTCCCTCAGCTTATTTTATGATAACATTGGGATGATTCCCAAACCCAGACAAGAACAACATCTGGAAGAAATGAGCAAACTTGGCTTCCCTGGAGCCACTAGAGGAGGCAAATTCTGCTGCTTTTTGTTTAACATCCGTCATTCTGGGGCTTCAGCAGGTGGGGAGTCCAGCCATCTTTTAGAGTCACCAGATTGTTATCATTATGGTTCAGTTATTTTTCACGCATGTCTGATACTCCTTGACCCCATTTGGGGTTTTCTTGGCGTGGTTGTCCATTTCCTTCTCCAGCTTATTTGACAGATGAGGGAACTGAGGCAAACAGGGTTAAATAACTTGCCCAGGGTGTAAAGGCAATCGGTGAATGGGAAGATCTTCCCCGCCCATTTGAGTGGGCTTGGGAATTGGGGCTCTCCGGGTCCTGGGGAGAGTGGCTAGGACTGGAGCCAATGGAAGCTTGTGGTGGGAGGAGCTTGCTGAATGGTTGGAGCAGTGCTGAGAGGCAGTTGGTGAGAGCAGTTAAGAGCTGAAGGAGAGAGGAAGCAGTCAGCTAGCTGGAACACAGCTTGGAGATTGTGGTGGAAGTGTCAGGCACTACAAAAAGGCAGGACAGACCCTCGTGGAGACCAGAGAGTGCTGAGCAGGGGCTTGAGGCTAGTGAGTGGTCTTCTTGTTGGAGGGCCCTGGCATTGGGAGGGGGGGAAGCACCAGTATGGCTTGGCTTGCTGCCATAATGTTTTTCTGTGGCCTCCTGGTCACTACTGTGAGATAGGCATACTGGTTTTGGAAGATTCTTGCCAGGATGTCTAATTGGGGACACTGGTCCATGGGTCTGCTACTTTTGAGTTTCAATAAATGCTTTAACTCCTCTGCCTTCTACTTAGAGAATTCCTTATATCCTGTGATTCTGGACCATTCAGGCATATTCATGTTATCTTTGAAGTCATGAATTCTGCCTTAATGATATATCTGGCGACGAGGTGGATGGGATCGCTAGGTATAAGATCTCTATTTAGAAGCAGAAGAACTTCAGAGGAAGAAATGAATGTCCCAGGGTGGAAGGATCCATTTTTTTTCCTCTCTAGCAAAGGAATGGGCTACAAGAGCCAGACCCTGTGAAAACCGGGAACCAAGGCTACAGAGAGGAGATCCCAGGGATTTAGAAAGATGTTTACAAGAGGCTAGAATTAAAGCTGGATAGTGTTATCAGCCTACCGGCTAGTACATGAAAGATTGAGATTAAGTGAAAGAGATGGGGCCACTCCTAACCCACGGCAAGAAGAGGAATCTTAGATAGCAGGAGAACAAACTGTTGTTCAAGAGTCTACTGACTCAAATGAGGATTTTTCCGTTAATGTGGCTAGAAGCAACAGGAGGCCAAATAAGCCAAGAGGGCATTTCAACCCAGCCCAGGCTGAGCCTGACTGCTTGCTTTGTCCTTGCCATGGTGGCAGGGGAAAGGAGTGGAGAGAAAATGAGACAATGTCAGGGGCTGAGGCACAAAACGCTACTAGGATTCAGGATATCCCTCACATAGAGAATGAGAGATGGTCAAATATTCAGACAGACGTTTGTCCCATACAAAGGAGGAGGACAGAAACCCAAGGTGACAATTCAGTTATGTGGGAAATTCAGGAAGATTTTTCACAGCAAGAGATCACAAACATTTTGAGTAGGTTCAGCCAAAGAATGGGAGAATTGTTAATATCTTGGATGGTAAGACTCAGTGATCAAGGGGCTCGTGGCTTATCAGTAGATAGGGTGGATTGTACGAGATTCATAGGTATCAGCCACGATCCTCTAGTTCAGCAAGCATTTAGGGAACATCATCAACAAAGAGATGGTGATGGCAAGACTAATCTGTTGGCGTTAGCCACTGAGGGATGTAATAAGAGATATGCTACTGATTCTATGTGGCCCACTGAAAATAAACCTTGGTATTCACTTAGAGATTGTATCATAAAACTAAAGAAGGAGGTAATGAAGACTGCTATCATGGCAGGAACTGCAGACAGATATTACAATGATCTCTTGGGAATCCCTCATAGGAATTTAATAGTCAGGAGAGCTCCTTCTGCTTATAAACACCTAATTTTGACTCTGTTACTTGGGGAAATAAGGAGCCATCTTTCAGTGGTGATAGATAAGATTTTACAGTTAAGTGACTTAGGAGACTGGGGAAGGGATAGATCTCCTCGAGAGAGGAGAGTGAATAGCAAGTGAATTTGGTGCCAAAATAAAGTGACCAGAAAAGAAATGTTCACTCCTCTGTTGAGAGTAGGGGTAGACTTTGAAATAATAGAAGACATTCCAACCAATGAACTGTATGGAATGTACTGAGATAAAGGACTTGATAACAGACAAAATAGGGAAATAATAACTGCTCTTTTAGATGCAACAGACCCTGAACCCTCACACCCAAGTGAGTTATATGTTAGGGAATACTAGGAAACAGGACAAGCCCCAGTCCAAATTAAGGAAATACACAGGCTGGATTGCAGACCCCACATTAACTTGAACATAAATTGGAAAAATGGGACAAGTACAGTAACTAGGGCATTAATAGATACTGGGGCAGAGGCCACCCTTATATCTGGAAATCCAGACAAGTTCAGCCATGGAACTCCTATTACCATCACAGGATTAGGAAAGGCTGAGATATCAACCAGACAAGTTAAATCGATGATGAAAATTGAACAGTCTCCTAAGAAAGAATATACTGTGGTTATTGTGCCAATTCCTGAATACATCATTGGGATAGATGTATTGAATGGTATGACCTTGAATTTACCTGAAGGGAAATACCAATTTGCTGTGAGGAAAATAGGTGTTAATGCAGTCTTAGGGGGGAAAAATAAACATGGATCCAATCACTTTGCCTGAACTTCTGAAGTAATTACTTTGAGGCAATATCATGTGCCAGGTGGGCAAGATGAAATTGCCAGTACTATAAAAGAATGTGTTGAAGCAGGAGTGTTAGTCCCTACAACTACTCAATGGAACAACCCCGTCTGGCCAGTTTGAAAGTCAGATGGAATGTAGAGGATGACAGTAGATTATAGACTACTGAACAAAGTGACTCCTCCCCTGTATGCTGCTGTTCCAGACACTATTACTTTAATAGAGAGAATATAGAAACATGAAGCGACTTGGTATGCAGTTATTGACTTGGCCAATGCCTTCTTTATGATCCCAATAGACCCCAAGCAATGGGACCAGTTTGCTTTTATTTGGCAAGGCTGACAGTATACATTTCCATGCCTGCCACAAGGATATCTTCATAGCCCAACTATTTGCCACAGGATTGTAGCTGAGCATTTAGATGAATTAAAGTTACCTGGTGTACAGTTTACCCACTACATAGATGACATCATGATACAGGAAGAAAATATAAAAGAAGTGGAGAAGAGTTTGACACTATTAATTGACCATATGAAAAGCAAAGAATGGGAAATTAACACCGCAAAGGTTCAAGGGTCAGCTCAAACTATAAAATTTTGGGGGATACAGTGGAATAAAGGACTGCGAGAAATTCTCCCACAAGCTCGACAAAAAATTCAGGATCTTCCTACCCCTGCTGATAAGAAAGAGGCCCAAAAGTTCATAGGGCTATTTGGTTATTGGAGATATCACATCCCACACTTGGGACAGATTTTGAAACCCTTGTATAAAGTCACCAGGGAGAAATACGAATTTGATTGGGGACTTGAATAAAGTAGAGCTTTTGAGGAAG
>JAQQSZ010018574.1:0-10548 GCA_028646595.1 Phalanger gymnotis | reverse complement strand
ATCTCTCTAAACCTTAGTTTCCTCCTGTGTAAAATGAGGGGGTGGGCTTGATGACCTCCAAGGTCTTTTCCAGTTCTAAATCCATAATCCCATGAAATAAATATAATTATTTTTTTAAAAAGAGTGAGTAATAAAATATATTGTCTCTTGTTTCTAGGATACTGTTAAAAAGAAATTAAATCAAAGGGTAAATGTAAGAACAAAGAGATTATCAAAGGACAGAAATGATCTAAGAAACTGAAGATTTAAGAGGATCTTAAAAAGTCAGGAAAAGGAGAAAGGACTGAATTAATATTCATGGACTACATTTCAAGCTGCCTGATAGATGAATCAATATCTTTGGGTGGATGTGGGCAGTGAGGAGGATAATACAAAGGAAAGTTTCTCACATGGGTAAAGGGGAAGCAAGAGAAAGAGGGCTGCTGCTGGAGAGGCACTGCTCTCCAGGGTGAATGTGAGCAGAAAAGAAAATAATTTTTTCCAGTATTTAAGGAAAAACATTGGAGGGGGCCTTTGGGAAAGTAGGACAGGAGCAATTAATGGGAGAGGAGCTGGCATACAGAGAGCAATAGAAGGCAGCAAGGGAAGCAATAAGAGAAGCAAGATTTAGAAGGAAAACTTAAAGAACCATATTAAAGCACATTCTACCAAGGGATGGGGAGATAAGGGAGCCTTTCAGGGGCTCCATCTGATGGAACATTAGAAGATGACTTTTCTGAGCAACAGACGTGCTTTTCAGGACTGCATACTCCCCAAGGAGAGACTACGTATGTGTAGACAACCAATGCTCACAGGAACCTAGATCCAGAAATATACTGGTCTTAGAAGGGGTGGATGGTCATGCTAAGAGCAAGGGGATAGTAGTATTAGGCCTCAAGACTTGTGATACACATTGATTAAAATCCCAGTCTAATCCAATGACTCTTCATTAATCGGTGTCTCTAGGGGTGAGTCACAGCAGATGGCCCCATTCAACAAACAAACAAAAGGAAAAGAGGATGAGTGAGATCTATGTATATACTAACCATTTTTTTTTTTTGCCTTCAACTCTTTTGTTTTGGATTATCATTTTCTAGACCACTGCATACTTATACAAAGTTAGATTTCTGACACATACATCTTTTTCATGAGAATTACATTTCTTGGTGGTATTAATGATGAGCAACCAAACGAGCCTCTTCAAAAGTAAGGTCACCAAACCTGGCATGTAAATGTTATTAGTTCAAAATTACCTGATATGATGCATTTGAACTAAGAAAAATATAATCATGGGGACTTCCAGGAGTGGATTCAATATGGCAGAGTAGAGAAAGCACTCTGTTGAGCTCTCTCAACATTCCCCTCCAAACAACTTTAAAATAATACCTCAGAGAGAATTCTTGAGTGGCAGAGTAACAAAAGGTCAGAGTGAGATGTTATTCCAGCCTAAGACAACATCGGAGTTTAAAGAGAGAGAACATGTGACATGGAGCAGGAGGAAGAGGCTGGCCCTGACTCCATGTGGATGAAACACTAGCGGAGGGACTAAGTGGTGGTGATAAAAGCTGCAGCAGCTTCCGAAGTTCTCAAAATGGTAAGGGGACCTGGTAACTTGTCAGAAAGAGATCACAGGGGACCCCTGTACTAGCACTGGATGTAGGAATAGACACTTTTTGGCAACTTCATTGCCTAAAACAACATCAGGGTCATAGTTCAAGGGTAGAAATGAGCACTTTCAGTAAAAAGGGAATGGAAGCCCTGAGGTGCAGTGTCACTGCCAGCTGCAAGGTCCTTCCTGGGTAAGGACCAGAATACAGAACAACAGAGCAATGACCGCACCTCTCTCCAGATCACACTATCTTGGAAACACCAGACACTTCCAAACCCTGAAAACTAACTCTGACAACAGTAGTAAGAAAAAGCCTGAAGCTTGAGATAGTGCCCCTCCACTATGTGCCAGCAACAGAGCCCAATAATAACATAAAGGTCCAAATCAAGAAATAGGGTGAAAAAATGGAACAAACACCAAAAACAGAACTTTATCATTAAAAGCTACTGTTGTGACAGGAAAGATCAAGATACAAATTCAGAAGAAGACAATGAACTGAAAACAGCTACAATCAAAGCCTCAAACAACAAAAAAATGTTAATTGCACACAAGCCCAACAAGAATTCCTAGAAGAGCTAGAAATTATTTTCAAAATCAAATAAGAGTAATAGAAGGAAAATTAAATAAAGAAATGAAAGCAAGGGAAGAAAATTATGAAAAGATAATTAACAGCTTGGCAAAATAGGCACCCAAAATACTGAAGAAAATAACACCTTAAAGAAAAGAATTGGCCAAATTGAAAAGAGGTGCAAAAATTCTCTAATGAAAATAACTCCTTAAAAAGAAGAGTTGGCTAAATGGAAAAAGAGATCAAAATATCACTTAAGAAAATAATTCCTTAAAAATTAGAACCAGGAAAGTAGAAGCTAATGACTCCATGAGACATCAAGAAACAATAAAACAAAGTCAAAGGAATTAAAAAAAAAAGAAAATGTGAAATATTTCACTGGAAAAATACCTGTCATGAAAAATAGATCAAGGAGAGAAAATTTAAGGCTTATTGGATTACCTGAAAGCCATTATCAAAGAAAGAGTCTAGATATCATATTTCAAGAAATTATCATGGAAAATTGTTCTGATATCTTAGAACCAGAGGTTAAAATAGGAATTGAAAGACTCCACTGATCAATACCTGAATGAGATCCCAAAATGAAAACTCCCAGGAATATTATGCCAAATTCCAGAGCTCCTAGGTCAAAAAGAATATACTTCAAGCAGCCAGAAAGAAACAATTCAAATGCCATAGAGAAAGAGTCAGGATCACACAAGATTTAGAAGCTACCACTTTAAAGAAGCAAATAACTTGAAATATGATAATTCAGAAGGCAAAAGAGCTGAGATTACAATGAAAAATAATCTACCCAGCAAAACTGAGTATAATCCTTCAGGGGAAAAATGGATTTTCAATTAAATAGAGGACTTTCAGACATTTCTGTTGAAAAGACCAGTGCTGAATAAAAAATATGACTTTCAAACACAAAACTCAAGAGAAGCCCAAAAAGATAAACATGAAAGAGAAATCATAAGTGAATCAACAATAATAAACTGTTTGCCTTTCTATATGAAAAAAAAAATTTATACACACACATATTCTAAGAATTTTATCATTATCAGGGCAGTTAGAAAGATCCTACATAGAAAGAGGGTGCAAGAGTGAATCAATTAAGTTGGATGATGTTAAAAAAAAAAGGATAAGTGGGAAAGGGATGTCCTGGGAAAAGGAGGAAGAGAATGAAAGAATGGGGGAAATTATCTCACATAAAAGAGATGAGCAAGGAAGAACTCTTACACTGGATGGGGAAATGCTGTGGGGTGGGGTGGGATGGCCAACTTTGCTCACATCTAAATTGGTTCAAACAGTGGAAATTTTATACACACAAACATACATACACACACACACACACACACACACACACACGCAACTGGTACTCAAAATCCATCTTACCCAGCAGGGAAGTAGGAGTGGAATGGGATAAAAGAAAGGTGGAGGGATGATCAAAGTGCAGATAAAACAAGGCAGTGATCAGAAGCAAAACATACTTTAGAAAAGTGTCAGGATAAAAAAGAAAGAAAGAGAAGGATAAGCAGAAGAAAACAGGATGGAGGGGAATGCACAATTAGTAATTATAACTGTGAATGTGATTGGGATGAACTCACTCATAAAACAGAATCCAATAGCATGTTGTTTACAAGAAACATACTTGAACCAGAGAGATGCACATAGAGTTAAAATGAAGGGCTGGAGAGGAATCCATTACAAATTAAAAACAAATTAAAACAAATTAAAAAGCCCCAATTAAAAACCAAAATGCAAATCCTGAAATCAAAGGAGAGATTAGCAAAATAGAAAGTAAAAAAAAATACCAAAAAACACTGAACTAATAAACAAAACTAGGAGCTGGTTTTATGAGAAAAAAAAACGCAATATAAGAGATAAACCATTGGTTAATTTGCTTAAAAAAAGAAAGAAGACAACCAAATTACCAGTATCAAAAATGAAATAGATGAATGCATCAGCAAAGCAATTATCAGGAGTTATTTTGCCCAATTATATGCAAGTAAAACTGACAATCCAAGTGAAAAGGATGAATATTTACAAAAGTACAAACTGCTCAGAAGAAGAAATAGAATATTTAAATAACCTTATCTTAGAAAAAGAAATTGAACAAGTCATCAGTGAGCTGCTTAAGAAAAGATCCTCAGGACCAGAAGGATTTACAAGTGAATTCCAACAAACATTTAAGAAATAAATATTCCCAAGAGTATATAAAGTATTTGAAACAAATAAGTAAAGGAGTTATACCAAAATCCTTTTATTGCATAAATATGGTTTTGACACGTAAGTCAAGGAGAGCAAAAACAGAGAAAGAAAACTCTAGGCCAATTACCTTAATGAATATTGATGCAAAAAAATTAAGTAAAATACTAGCAAGAATATTTCAGCAATATATCAATCACAAAGATCATATACTATGACCAGGTGGGATTCATACCAGGAGTGCAGAGTGGTTCAACACTAGGAAAACTATCAGAATAATTAGCCATACCAAAAATAAAAACAACAAAAATCACATCATGTCAATTGATGCAGAAGTCTCTGACAAAATACAACACCCATTCCAATTAAAAACACTAGAAAGAACAGGAATCAACGGATTCTTTCTTAAAATGATAAGTAGTATCTATCTAAAACCAAGAATTCATAATCTGTAATAACAATAAGCTTGAAGTTTTCCCAATAAAATCAGGAATTAAGCCAGGTTGTCCATTATAACCACTATTATTCAACATTATACTAGAAATGCTAGCTATAGCTATAAGACAAGAAAAAGAAATTGAAGGAATAAAAATAAGCTATATGGAAATAAAACTATCATTCTTTGCAGATAATATGATGGTATAGTTAGAGAACCCTAAAGGATCAACTAAAAACCTAGTTGAAATAATGAACAACTTCAGCAAAGTTTCAGGATATAAAATAAACACACATAAAATAGCAGAATTTCTACATAGTAATAACAAAACCCAATAGGAAGAGATAGAATGAGAAAATCCATTGAAAATAACTGCAGTCAGTATAAAATATTTGGGAGTGTACCTGCCAAGACAATCCAGGGATTATATAAACACAATTACAAAACACTTTTCACAGAAATAAAGGCAGATCTAAACAATCAGAGAAATATTAATTGCTCATGGGCAGGCTGAGCCAATATAATAAAAATGACAATTCTGTATCAGTTAATTTATTTATTCAGTGCCATGGCAACCGCACCACCAAAGAATTATTTTATAGAGCTAGAAAAAAACAGTAACAAAATTCATGTGAAAGAACAAAAAGGTAAAGAATATCAGAGGAATCAATGAAAAAAAATGTGAAGGAAGGTAGCCTCATAGTGTCAGATTTCAAACTAAACAATGGGGTTCCTAAAGTCTGGACACATTGGCAAAGTGTATTTTCAAGAAATGAAACAAATGAAATTTTCAAAAACATTTTATTTAATTGGAATATTAATGAATAACATCTTCAATATGATTACCATAATTTGTGATGCAAAAGTTGATGCACTTTGCAAGATTCATGTGCATTCAATGCAATAACACCACATTGCCATCAATTTTAGCGCATTCGCTCTTTATGAATTCCATCAAGCATGTTGCATCTGTAATTTTCATTGAGTACGCCTTCTCCTTTAGCATACCCCAGAAAAAGAAGTCAAGGGGGCTAAGGTCTGTTAATATTCCAAATATTTCAAAATATGCATTTTTGCCTATGTATCCAGACTTCAGAGACACCCTGTATTACAAAGAGGTAATCATAAAACTATCTGGCACTGGCTAAGAAAGAGAATGGTGGATCAATGGAATAGACTAGGTATACGATACATAGTAGTAAATGAATGTTTTAATCAAGTGTTTGATAAATCCAAACTTTTGGGGTAAGAACTCAACATTTGACAAAAATTGCTGGGAAAACTGGTAAGCAGTCTGGAAGAAACTAGACATAGACGAGTATGTCACACCATATACCAAAATAAGTTCAGACATATAGAGTGATATCATAAGTAAATTACGGGAGCATGGAAAAATATCCCTGTCAGATCTATGGATGAGGGAAGAGTTTGTGACCAAACAATAAGTGGAAGATCACAGGAAGTCAAATGGATAATTTTGGTTACATGAAATTAAAAGGGTTTTGCCAAACAAAACTAATGTAGCCAAAATTAGAAGGAAAATAGGAAACGGCAAAAAATTTTAAGGGAAATTTCTCTGATAAAGGCTCTGTTTCTCAACTATATAGTGAACCGAGCCAAATTTATAAAAATACGAGCCACTCCCCAATCGATAAATGGTCAAAGGATATGAGGAGACAGTTCAGAAGAAATAAAAGCTATCAATAGTCACATGAAAAATGCTAAATCACTACCAAACAACTTTGAGACACTCCCTCACACCTATTAGATTTATGAACATGACCAAAAAGGAAAATGACAAATGCTAGAGAGAATGTAGAAAAATTGGGACAGAACTAGCGCAACCATTCTAAGAACAATTTGGAACTATACCCAAAGGGCTATAATCCTTTGATCTATCAATACCACTACTAAGTCTGTATCACAAAGAGATCAAAGAAAAGGGAAAATGATCAATTTGTACAAAAATATTTATAGGGCTCTGTGATGGCAAAGAATTGGAAATCAAAGGGATGCCCATCAATTGAGGAATGGCTGCTCTACTACTGTGCTATAAGAAATGATGAGCAGGATGGTTTCAGAAAAACCTGGGAGGACTTATATGAACTCATGCAAAGTGCAGAACCAGCAGAATATTGTACACAGTAACAGCAATATTTTAAGGACGATCAACTGTGAACGACTTAGTTATTCTGATCAAGACGATCCAAGACAATTCCAAAAGACCCTTGATTAAAAATGCTATCCACCTCCAAAGAGAGAACTGATAAACTCTGAATGCAGATTGAAGCATACTTTTTTTAAAAACTTTCTTTGTTTTTATTGTTTTATTTTGTTTGTGGTTTTTTTTTTTGCATTATGGCTATTATGGAAATATGTTTTGCATGACTTCATATGTATAATTGTTATCAAGTTGCTTGCCATCTTCAGGAAGGAAGAATAAAGGAGAGAACTTAGAACTGAAAAATTTAAAAAGATTGTTAAACTTTTTATATGTAATTGGGAAATATTTAACAAAATAAATTTAAATAATTTAAAATTTTAAAAAGCAATTATTTCAAAATGGGTTGAAATGAAATTTCTTAGAAGTAGCTTTATCTGTGGAAGAGGTTAGGCTAGATGACATCCCTACATATAGTAGTCACTCAATAAGTATTTGTTGAATGAATTAACTCATTTTCTGAGAAATTCGTAGTTTTCTAGTCACTATGATGACCTACATGAGTTTTTTAATTTCTAAAATATATAAAACAGCTTAACCACCACCC
Organism: Phalanger gymnotis; assembly: GCA_028646595.1. Classification (NCBI taxonomy): domain Eukaryota; kingdom Metazoa; phylum Chordata; class Mammalia; order Diprotodontia; family Phalangeridae; genus Phalanger; species Phalanger gymnotis. Next base: position 2,998 of record JAQQSZ010018574.1, on the reverse strand, counting down.
AGATTAGCTCGCTTTTTTAAAAATTGGGATTTGAAAGAATTCTACTACAACATAATGAATTGGGAAACTGAGGCACACTGAGTATTTTCATGTCATTTTAAAATAATATATTATTTAGAAATATTTATTTTTCCTGGAAAGAGGGAGAGGAGTGGGGTGGAAAGGTAGGATACACATTAAAAAATGTCTATTTTCCCAACAAATGGGAACTAAGAGAAACTTAAATCACCTTCATTTTCTACAATTTTCTAAAATATTTTCTTATTCAATAAATGTCATTGCTTCAGGATCAAATATAAAATCTGTTGTGTGGAATTTAAAGCCCTTCATAACCTAGCCCCTTCCTATCTTTCCAGTCTTCTTTCACCTTTGTCCCCTCCACACTCTGGGTGATCCAATGGCACTGGCCTCCTTGATGTTCCTTGAATAAGATACCCTATCTCTCCAGACTGAAGCATTTCCACTAGTTGTCCCCTCTATTCCAGAAATTCTGGCTCTTCATCTCCATCTCTTTGCTTCCCTGGCTTCTGTTGAGTTGAGCTAATGTCCTGCCTTCTGCAAGAAGCCTTTCCCAGTCCCTCTTAATTTTAGTGCCTTCTCTCTGATTTTGCCCCAAATTTATCGTGAATTTGTTTTGTTTGCACATAATCGTTTGCATGCTGTCTGCACTGTGAACTTCTTGAGAGCAGGGACTTTTATATTCTTTAGAATAGAGGATTTTTTGCAATTAGGAATTTTATGCTCAAAGTAAGACAAAAAAGACTTGAGAAATGCAGCAGGAAGTCCTGCTGTTTGTGGGGCAGATGTTCAGAAGTTACTGCTGGGGAAGCAGAGGGAGAGAAAGGGGAGCAGTTCTCCCCAGCCTACTATCTAGTAGTTTTCCATTTTAACTAATTAGTCTTGCTAAGCAGGTGCTAAGCTCTGCTTTCTCTTCAGCTAGAGGACTGCAAGTGCTGACAGCACCCTTTAAATGTAGTGCCTTTGGTCAGAGCTCTGATTACTCCACCCTAGTTACTGCTCAGCTTTTAGCTGAATATAGGGCAAAGGTTCACAGTCAGAAACTTTTAAAGAGCCATTCATAATATTTTTTCCCTTTACATTCAGCTATCATCATCATCATTATCATCATCACACTTACAGATTAAGAAAGTGAATCCAGTTTCGTTTTTCTCTCTTAAGGCACATATCTTTGAGGGATTTCAGAGACCTTTCTTCTGTTAAAGACAAGTACTCTAGAGAAGGAAATTAAAAGACCAACTGCCAGTGTTTGTTGAAGGGAAGCTCAGTTGTTATTCACATTGTGCAACAGATGGCATTAACAGCCTGAGGGTTTGAAAGGAAAAAAAAAAGGGAAAAAAAAAGTACATTCCCCATTTAACCAACTAGAGTTCTTATCTGAATCTAAGACAGCGATCTCAAGCAGGATTACTTATTCATTTGCTTTCCCTTTAATTTTCTACTCCAAATAGGATGGTGTGTTTATTCTATGTACATTTTGGTCCAAGATCAATCAACAAGCATTTATTAGGCACCTACAATACTCCAAGTGCTGTATATATTCTGGGGATACAAAGAGTCCCTGCACTCAAGGATCTGATTCTATTGAGGGGCAGAACATGTACATACAAAAACATATATAAAATGACTATAAAATAATTTTGAGAGGGGGTGGGGGAGGAAGGGAAGCACTCGTGACTGGAGCAGAGAGTCAGACATAAGAAAGTGGTACTTACGTGGGTTTTGGAAGGATCTAGGAATCTCTAAAATCTCTAAAGTTTTAGCAGCAATAAGATCTCTTAGAAAGGGTAGGTAAAAGTCTTCCAAAACATAAACACTTAAAATTCATTTCTAAGGGGCAGTTGGTGGTATAGTCAATAGAGCAGTGGACTTGGAGTCTAAAAGACCTGAGTTTGAATCCTGCCTTAAATGTTTACTAGCTGAGTGATCCTCAGTAAGTCATTTAACCCTGGGGGGCGGAGCCAAGATGGCAGCTGGAAAGCAGGGACTAGAGTGAGCTCCCTGCGCAGTCCCTCCAAAAACCTATAAAAAAAATGGCTCTGAACCAATTCTAGAGCTGCAGGACACACAAAATAGGAGAGGTAAGCAGGGCTCCAGCCCAGGACAGCCTGGATGGTCTCTGGGTAAGGTCTATGCTGCACGGAGCTGGGAGCAGAGCAGAGCAGAGCCCAGTGTGGGCGGTGCGGACCAGCCAGACTAGGAACCGGGCAAAGTGTGCCCTAGTGCCCTGAATCAGTGAGCTGCAGCAGTTACCAGAATTCTCAACCCACAAACACCAAAGACAACAGACAAGGTTAGTGGGAAAAGCTGCTGGGGACAGGGAGTTTACAGTTTGGCCACCGCCCCGGGGGCAGCAGAGGTGAGGCAGCTTCAGAACTACAGCTGCAGTTGCTTCTGGCCCCAGGCCCACCTGGTGGGAGGAATTAAGTGATGGATCAGAGCAGGAGTGCAGAGCCTGCTGAAGATCTAAGCCCAGTCCTTGTTGGGGATTCTTGGGGAAGGAGGAGTGCTGGTGTGGCACAGCTGGCACATCTCCCCAAGCTTGGAAAATAGAACTCTTTACTCTACAAGCAGTCATACCCCACTGAAAAACTCAAGGGACAAGTAAGTTGGCTGGGAACATGGCCAGGTAGCGAAAACGCACCCAGATTCAGTCTCAGACTTTGGAATCTTTCTTTGGTGACAAAGAAGACCAAAACATACAACCAGAAGAAGTCAATGAAGTCAAAGAGCCTACAACAAAACCCTCCAAGAAAAACATGAACTGGTCTCAGGCCATGGAAGAACTCAAAAAGGATTTGGAAAAGCAAGTTAGAGAAGTAGAGGAAAAATTGGGAAGAGAAATGAGAAGGATGAGAGAAAATCATGAAAAACAAGTCAATGACTTGCTAAAGGAGACCCAAAAAAATACTGAAGAAAACAACACCTTAAAAAATGGACTAACTCAAATGGCAAAAGAGCTCCAAAAAGCCAATGAGGA
>JAQQSZ010018573.1:0-10548 GCA_028646595.1 Phalanger gymnotis | reverse complement strand
ACGGGGCAACCAGAGTGTATGCCATCTTGGAGTGGGGGGGTGGAAATGGGGAGAAAAATCTGTAATTCAAACGCATGTGAAAATTAATGCTGAAAACTAAAGATGTTAATAAAAAAAATTAAAAAAAAAAGATTGTCTCTTTTAATTAGATCTATTTTTGCTTTTGGTTCATCTGGGATCATGATTGCTAACCTTGCTTTTTTATAAACTTCAACTGAAGCATAACATAGTGTGCTCCAGCCTTTTACTCTATGTATATCTCTTTGCTTCAAATGTGTTTCTTCTAAACAACATATTGTAGGATTCTGGTTTTTAATCCACTCTGCTGTCTACTTTTGTTTTATGGGAGAGTTAATCCCATTCACACTCACAATTATGATTACTAACTGTGTATTTCCCTCCAAATTAATTTTCCCCTGTTTACCTATTTTTTTCTCTCTCTCCTTTCACTCTCTCCATCTTCACCACTGTTTTACTTCTGTCCACTGCCTTCTTCAATCTGTCCTCACTTCTTTCAACCCCATTCATTTTTTCTTCTTCCTCTCCTACTTCCCTATAGGACAAGATAGAGTTCCATGCCCAACTAATTATGTATCTTATTCCCTTTATGAGCTAAATAATTAGGTTCAAACAATGCTCAACTGCTTCCCTTCTTTCCTCTGGTGTAATAGGTCTTTTGTGCCTCTTAATGTGATATATTTTACCCCATTCTTCCTCCCTCATTCCTCTCCCATTACAATCTTTTTTTCACCCCTTAATTTTTTATATCATCATATTAAAGTCAACTTACACATTCACCCTCTGTGTATGTATACTTCTTTTAATTTCCCATGTAGAGATGCAGTTCTTAAGACTTACAAGAATCTACCCATGAAGAATTACAAACTTTTTAACCTTATTGAATAATTTTTTTTTCTTTTTGTTTACCTTCTTATACTCCTCTTTATTCTTATATTTGAAGACTGAATTTTCTGTCCAACTCTGGTCTTTTCATCAGGAAAGTTAATTTCTCCTATATCATTGAATGTCCATTTTGTCCTCTCCCTCAAAATCTTATGCTCAGTTTTGCTGGATCATTCATTCTTTGTTGTAATCCAAGCTCCTTTGCCTTCTGGAATGTCATATTCTGAGCCCTCTTTTTTAATATGGAAGCTGCTAAGTTTTCTGTAATGATGACTGTGGTTCTTTGATATTTGAATTGTTTCTTTATGTCTGCTTATAGTAATTTCTCCTTGACCTGAGAGTTCTTGAATTTGTCTATAATATTCCTTGTAGTTTTCATTTTGGTGTCTCTTGAGGAGGTGATGGGCAGATTTATTCACTGACTATTTTACCCTCTGGTTCTAGGATATCAGGACAGTTTTCTTTCATAATTTATTGAAACATGCTGTCCAGGCTATTCCTTTGGGCATGGCTTTCAGGTAGTCCAGTACTTCTTATGTTGTCTCTCCTTGATATGTTTTACAGTTTAGCTGATTGTCCAATTAGGTATTTACTATTTTCTTCTATTTATTTTTCTTTCTTTTCACTTTGACAGATTCTTGATATATTATAGAGTCACTACTTTCCACTTGCAAAATTCTAATTTTTAAGGAATTGTTTTCTAGCTTTTGTACCACGTTTTCCAATTGGATAATTCTACTTTTTAAAATGTTGTTTTCTTCAGTGGATTTTCTCTCCCATTTGGCCAATTCCATTTTTTAAAGAGTTTGGGTTTTTCAGTCAATTTTGTTCTTCCTTTTTCAAGATACTGACTTTTTTTTCTGTGATTCTCTTGCATAGAGCTCTGATTTCTTTTCCCATTTGTTCCTTTATCTCTCTAATTTGATTTTTGAATATTTTTGGAGTTATTCCAAGGAGACTTTTTGCACTTGAGAACAAGTCACATTTCTCTATGAGGCTTTGCATGCAGGCATTTTGACATTGCTATCCCCTTCTGAGTTTGTGTTTTGATCTTCCCTTTCATCATAGTAGCATTCTATGGTCAAAGCTCTTCTTTTTTTGCTCATTTTCTGTAGCAACAATGTTGCTAACAGTTGCTGTGGGGGTAAAAGACCAACCACAAGAGCACAGTGAAGGGCTGCTAGCAGATTCTTTGATCTGCTTTTCTAAGGAAAGCGTTTTTAAAAGGTTAACAATCTTACTTTAATTAAAGATACATATATCATTCACTTAGTTCAAGGGGAAAATCCAGCACTCTGAACTTCAGAGAGAATATAAACCAAAATTACAAGCATACATTATACAAACAGAGCAAAAATACATGAATCAGCAGACAGGCTTCTAGCTGTCTGTCCAAGTAATACACCAACACTTACGAGAGAGAGAAGCACCAACATCTGGGTTTTCAAAGCTGGGGGGTACTGCTTCAATGGCTACTCAGAGTCTCATCACCAACACACTTTCAATGAGTGCTTCCCCAAAAGCAAAATGCTAACTTCTGAGTTTATATACCCTTCTTCAAGGTCAAAGGGTATCACAACCACACAACTCAAATCCACATGACTTAGGACTTCTCTTAACATAAGCAGGTCAAAAACTCCCCATTCAATCAAAGATTCCTTACTGCTGAGAAACACTCCAAAACAAAGACAACAAAAAGTCCACTTTACTTGCCATTACATTTGAAAGGCAAAATTCATGAAAGGCACTTCGTTACCTGAGCATTCCAAAAGAGAAAACAGTAAAAAAAAAAAAATCCCACCTTAATTACCATAACATTTTCTTACCTATTTTGTGACTTTTAAATTTGAGCACTGCTCCTGAATTCAGAGGTCATTGTCCTAAGCCTTTTGTCCTGGGGGCTAGGGACCTAGTCACTGGTTTTCTGTCCTGCAGCTTCCAGGGCTAGAGGTTTGCCCACTATACTGAGGCAGGCAAGCCTATTCATGTATTCTATGCCAGGGGTTCTTTGGCTGGCAGTTTGCCCACTGCGCTGGGGCTGGATACCTCACAGCTGGCCTGCTGTGCTGCTGGACTGCTTACTGGGCCTCAGTTGCTAATCTGTGCTGTGATTAAGATCATCTCACTGTATACCACCTGCAATGGACTATGGTCCTCTTTTGCCCAAACAAGATATATATTTCCTGAGGTACTTCTAAATCACCTTATTTTGGAAAATTGTTTCACCCTGTCTTATTGTAGGTTCTGCCACTCCAGAATTCATTTAGAGGCTTAATTTAATGTTGTTTCTAGACAAACTGGGAAGAGTTCAGGCTACTTCTTGGCTTCACCCCCCCCCATCTTCTCAGTGAAATTTTGTAAACGATTCTTGTCCAGGAATAGAAATAAGACTAAATAGCACCTACCAGGGTTCCTACAAAGTCTGAGGTCCTGTGATATAGATTATGTGACTTGACTGAAGAATGAGTGACATTCTTTATTTAAAGTCTTTAAAATGTCTTTAAAAATGAGGAACCCCCCCCCCAATTCCCCTATAATATGTGTTAAAGACTTGGGAATTTAGAATGAAAGATTTTCCCTCTAAGTTTCTTTCTTCTTTTTTTGCAGGAGGGAAGGCAAGACAATTGAGGTTAAGTGACTTGCCCAAGGTCACAGAGCTAGTAAGTATGTCAAGTGTCTGACACCAGATTTGAACTCATGTACTCCTGACTCTAGGGCCAGTGCTCTATTCACTGTGCCACCTAGATGCCTCTACCTCTAAGTTTCAAAAGGAGAACAGAAAGAGACTATAGAGACTTCAGCAAGAAGAAATGTGAATATGTGTAACTTGGCTAGACTGAAAGTAATGAGGCAGACCTAAGTAGGCATGAGACTTACAATTTTCTCTTTAGCTCTTGTCTTTCTGGAAACTCTTTTAAAGAAAGCTCTTCTTCTCTGGCGGGCTGAACATTGTATAGATGCATTGCCCTCTGTCAATTTCTCCCACAAAAGCTCATGACATTGATTAATTATATTCTAATTTTATCCTATTTTCTGGAATATCTGTCTTAATGTTATTGCTTAAAATTGTGTCCTAAATGTACAGATATATTTTAATATACATGAAGGCAATAAACATTTGTATGATACCTACTATGTGTCCATTATTGTGCTAAGTTCTTTTGACAAGTATTATCTCACTTGATTATAACAATAACTCTGCAAAGTTTGGCATTATTATTATACTCATTTTAGAGTTAAGAAAACACATGGAAACAGAGGTTAAGTGACTTTCCCAAGGTCATGGGGATAGTAAGTGTCTGAGGCTCCATTTGAATTGAGGTCTTCCCGGCCCTAGACCAAGTATTATATCCACTGTCATGCCACCTGCCTCTTTATGGATTTGTATGTATCTGCTGAGCTAACCATGTTTCCAAAAATCCATGCTCTTGCTATCACATTTGTTTATTCCCTCACCTTTAAGCCTTTCTGTTCCATTTTCTTTCCCTGAATTTTCAGTCCCACTAGAGCCAAATGCCATTCCCTATTCTTTCCTCAACCATCTCTGTTTCCTATTGTAGGATCTCTTTGGGCATGCATAATAATAAGCCCCTTACCATACTTCTACTTCACTTCAAAAAAAGTACAGATACTCTGACTGCTTTCTATGGGTCATAATTACTTTTTTTAATGGGTTACTTAGCTGGAATTCTATAAATATATTAAAAAGAAAATCCAAATCCTCAGGTCTCTCCTTCCTGATAGTCTTGAATTATAAAGACTTTTCTTGGTGCTCCTTTAGTTGGTGGTGGACCTGCTTCTCCTTATTGAGCAGTAAGCTTTGAGCTCACATCAAGACTGTGCCTGAGATGGGCCTGTATGTATTTTTTCCTGTGTTATAGGCTTGTATGAATCTTTATGTATTATAGAAAAGCAAATATTATCATCACACATAAACATACCTGTTGTGTATATATATACAAGTATATATCCTAGATATGTATATGCATACATACATATACATATATATATATACATATGTGTGTATGTTTATAAGTATATGCACATATACATATGTGTGTATTCACACACATACATTTATAGCCCATTTAATTGCAAATGAGGTATAGCTCCCAGATTTCTGGTAAATGGTAAACCTGGTCCATGGAGTTGAAAGTTTAGTGCTCACATATTGTTTTTTTTCTGACCTGGTTCTGAAAATATTGCCTTGTGTTTTCACCTAGCAATATTTAAAAGTCTTTTGTACAGATATTTTTATGGAGGCCTAAATGGAAATGAGTTGACCTGCCTTGAAGCAGCTATCGTGTCATCCGCTCTTGTAAAGAATAAGCAGACAGCATAAACCATATAGGAAAATGGCAGATTTGATGATCTTCCTTAATGGAAAGTCAAATTTCCTATCTGCAAGAACATCTTTCTCTTAATGTGATAAAGATTGGTCCCTTTAGGTCAAGGCTGAAGTGCATTAATGATAGAGAGGAGAGCCTACCTTCTGCTGCCCATCTCTATTTAAAATGGCCCACACATGACAAAAAGATTCAGCTTATGATATTTTCTCTCTCTCTCTCTCTCTCTCTCTCTCTCTCTCTCTCTCTCTCTCTCTCTCTCTCTCTCTCCATGAACATAGAATTTATCATTTAAATGTTAAAAAGGGAAACCAGATGCTATAGTTATTAACTTTTGGAATCAACTATAATCTTCCTATTAAATTCTTCCATCCAGGTACAGGCAATTACTTGCTTGATCTAAAGGTGCAGAAAATGCAGGCACACAGGGTTTCAGAAAGTCCAGTTTAATAAGACAGGTGGGTAACTAATAATGTGGAAAATTACCTGCAGATTGAGGATATTGGGAATGACTAATGGCCAAAACTAAGCGAGTAAATTAGTTGCAAAATGATACCATTTGCAATAGTTGTGTGAATGGGGGACAGAAAGGCACAGTGGCATGTGGCAATGAGTGGAGTCAAGCAGAGCTTGAATATGGCCCAGGCTCAAAAAAGCATGCCATTAGATTAGGTACTTTTTCTTTAGGAGGGAGGGGAACTTAAAAAAAATCCTCTTTCTGTATAATCAGAGCTACTTGTGCAAGGTTTAATAGTGCAGACACAGGAGCCTAGTTAGATTTGTGAAGTTTAACAACAAAGTCATAACCAAGGTCAAAACGTTTGAAAGTGAAACTTAAGAGAGCTTTACAAAAGCAACAGAATTCAGATGGACAAACAAACATTACATAGGGAGGCACATGGCTGGGGGTAAGGGAGAGAAGGTATTTTTGGAAACGCCAAATTCAATTATTCCTAATTGGATCTATGCTGGGATTATAAACCTCTAAAAAGGTTCCTGGCTTAGCTAAAAATAAATGTTATTGTTGGTGTTGTTTTATTTCCTCCTATTATGGTTTGACTAAAATAGAAACACCCTAGTTCCACGGACTTATCACTAATGCAGCAGAAGACCCAAGCTGAATCAAATAATATGTTCCATATTCCCAGTAGACATCTTCACCCTGATGATCACAAGTTTATGAATCAGAGGCTTCTACAACTATGGCTTAAAGAAATCTCAAAGTCCATTGAGTTCAACTACCTCATTCTGTGAAATTGACAGTCAGGGAAGTTAAATGCTAGTTAGTGTCTGAATAAGGATTAGAACCAAGGTCTTCTGATGTCAAAGGTAGTGCTCTGAACCACATGTCAAAATTAAACAACAATAGACTTAAAAAAAAAACAATGAAGTTGCTAACTCATAGCTGGTGCTAAATGTGTGGGAAAATAAATGGTTAGTCACACAGGCATTTCCTGGGCAAGTATGAGACATGTTGTGGGCTGAGCACTGTTCTGTTGTTGGAGAGTTATTTGGGTTTTTTTTTTTACCTTTGTTTTTAATTTGTTGCTGTTGTTATTGTTGTGTAGAATCAACTGTCAAGAGTCTTTCCCTACCTAATGACATTCTGTGCTACTTCTACTTGCTGGTATTGGTAGCCACGAAACTATCATCTAATCTTACAGTATCCTAAGGATGGCTTTATAAGAGGGTGTTTGTTGATATTTAACACATCTCTACCTATAGGATATTGCCCAGTTTTATGCTCTGTGTTAACTCATATATAAGTCTATGCCCAAATTGGGTTTCATATTTTCTCCCAAATCTGATCCTTTTTCAAATGTGACTTTTTCTGTGAGGGGTAGTACCATTTACTTAGTCCACTTTTAAGAGTGTATGATAGCAAAACTGTAATAGTGACTTGAATGTACTATGTTCAGACCTGGATAAATCTTGACCAAAAAATAAACAAGAAGGAAGCTAAGGATTTAAATAAAATTCTAGAGAAGTTAAATATGATAGTCCTCTGGCAATTATTGACTAGAAGCAGGAAAGAGTTATGTATTTGTCAACTATGCATATCACCATTAAACAAACTAGGAACATATAGGGTGTCCCTAAAGTCTGGACATATAGGAAAATTGATGGCAATGTGGACTTATTGAATTGAGTTCTCATGAATCTTGCAAAGTGCATCAACCTTTGCATCACAGATGACGGAAATCATATCAAAGATGTAATTTGTTAATATTCCAATTAAATAAAATGTGGTTGAAAATTTCATTAATTTCATTTCTTGAAAATATGCATTTTCGCCTGTATGTAAATACTTTAGGGACATGCTGTACTAGAGAATAAGGCTTTCACCAATACAGAAAAGCAGAAACATGAACATGTATTTCATGGACCATGATGCAATACAATTATACTTGATGAAGAACTGCTGAAGAAAAATATTCAGAAATTAATAAGAGAATAAATAATTTCGTTTTACAAAATGTGTAGGTCAAAAGAAAGATAATAGAAACATTAATTTTATTAAAAACAACAACAATGAAAAAACATGATAAAATTTTTCATACAAAGAAAAAAAAAGTCCTTGGTATATTCAAATAAGCTTTTATCAGCAAAAGAGAGAGAAAGAAAAAAAAATCAAAGAATTGGACCTATAATGAAAAAAAAAACAATTAAAATCTCAACTAAAAAAAATAAACACAAAAGCTAAAATAGAAAATCAAATAACATATTAAAAAATGAACTACCAATTTAATTTATAAGCACAACTAAAATGGTTTTACAAATAAAAAAAGAAATAACTTATTAACTAATTTGATTTAAAATGAAATGAAAATAGAATTATAAATAACAAATGAAAAAAGCTAAATTCATTAAAAGTAAAGTAGAAATAAAGGATTTTATTGGAAATAATTTTGCAAATTGTATGCTAATAAATCTCATAATCTAAATTAAATCAATGAATATTTACCAAAATATAAAATACTCCAGATAATGGGAAAAGTAAGGTATTTAAATGACATCAGATAAAGAAGTAAATAGAAACAACTTATAAATCATCTCCCAAAGAGAGAAAAATCTAGTATTAGATGGATTAAAAAGCAAATTCTACAAAAGAATTAAAGAAAATTTAATTTCAATATTATATAACATTTTGAAATAGGGACATAAGTGAACTAATAAATTACATCATTGTTTAAAAACATATGGTCTTGATATATAATCAAAAAGATCCCAACCAGATAATGAAATGTATAGATCAATATTCAAAAAAATATTAATGCAAAGATGAAACAAATTATTTGTAAGGATACTACATAAAAACTTTACAGGAACAGGACAGAAGACACCTTTCAGATCTGTGTGGAAAAGAAGGATTCTTGACTAAACAAAAAATAGAGATTATCACAGAAAATAGAAGAGACAATTATGACTCTCTAAAATCTAAGAAAAAGGTTTTGCACAAACAACACCAATAAAATAAAATCAGAAAAGAAACAAAAAACAGAAAATATCTTTGAAACAAGTTTATCTGACAAACATTTTATTATGAGGATATGCAAAGAGCTGATTCATATTAGTAAGAATAAAAGCCACTCCCCTATTGATATATGTATAGAGGAACTGAAGAGGCAGTCTTCACAGGAATAAATGCACATTATCAATAGTCATAAAAATATTCTAGATATCTAATAGAGAAATGCAAATTAGAGCAATTCTGTGATTCTACCTCATACTCATTAGACAGGCAAATTAGATAAAAAGAAATAAAATAGCAAAAGCAAATGCAGAAAAGCTGTGGGAAAACAAGGACATTAATGCCCTACTGCTGTAACTGTATATTGGTCCAGCCATTAGGGAAAACAATTTGGAGCTATGCCCAAAATATGCCTAAATTATGCCAGCTATAACACTAATATGCTTATGCATCCAAAAACATCAAAGAAAAAAAGGTGAATTTATACAAAAATATTTATAATACTCCTTTTTGTTGTAAAGAATGTGAAATAAAGTGTGGAGGGTTGCCCATTAATTGGGAATGACTAAATAAATTATGGACCATTGATGTGATAAAATACTATTGTATTGTGAGAAATGATGAAGAGTATGGTTTCTGAGAACTCTAGAGAAAATGATATGAACAAATGCAGGGTATAGTGAACAAAAGGAAATATATACCATATACAATAACATTTTTAAAGATTTAAGAACTCTGACCAAATCAATGATCAACAAATATTATTTCCAGGAGCCAAGATGGCAGATTAAAGGTAGGGACTCAACTGAGTTCTCTCTCAGACCCTTCTGAATACCTTTAATAATGACTCTAAAGAAATTGTAGAGCAGCAGAATCCACAAAAAGATGGAGTGAAACAAATTTCCGGCCCAAGACAACTGGGGAGGTCTACAAAAAAGGTCTGTTGAACCAGGGTGAGAGAAGAGGTCAGTCCAGCACAGCCCATGAGAGCACAGGACAGGCCTCCGCTCACTTGGAGCAGGCCTCAGGGCTACCGAATCACTGGCATCAGTGGCAGTTCCTAGACCTCTCAGGCCACAGATGACAAAGACAACTTAGAAGGTGATCAGGAAAGGTCTGTCATACCAGTGTGAGAGTGGAGCATAGTCAAGTATAGGCTGTGCAAGTGCAGGCCAGCCCCAGCAAACCAGGAGCAGGTTTTAGGAATGACTGAATCAGCAGTGGCAACAGCTACTTCTGGAGCTTTTAACCCACAGGCAGTAATGGGTTCAAACAACTGGTCAGAAGGACATTACAGAAGTCTTTATGCTAGCACTGGGGCAGGACTCCATTGCTTTGCCCATGCTTGGGTCTGGGTCACATTCCTGAGTGGCAATCCCAGGGTAAGGAGGAACACTAGCACAGAAGAGCATGTGGCCACAGTGGAGGGGGTTCCTACTCATAGTTCCAGAGGAGAAACGAGTGTTTGTGGTGGCTCACAGACAAGAGCACAGATTAGGAGAGTAGTTACCACCTCTTCTTACATCACACTACCTTGGAAGAACATAAAAATTACAGGTCCCTGAAAACAGCTGAACAAAACCCCTGAAGTTTGAGACAGAGCACCATGCACTCTAGAAGCAGAGCCTTATTTTAACAAATAGTTAAAAGTAAAGTAACAGGCTGGTCAAATGATCAAACAAAGGAAAAAAAATCTCTGCTTATAGGAAGTTATTATGGTGACAAGGAAGATCAAAACACACATGCAGAAGGAAACAACAAAGTAAAACTTCTATATCCAAAGCGTCCAAGAAAAATATGAATTGGTCTCAGGCCATGGAATAGCTC
>JAQQSZ010018572.1:0-10548 GCA_028646595.1 Phalanger gymnotis | reverse complement strand
CCAAAGAAAAGCAAGAGAGTATTTAGCCAAACCATGTTCACTGGCCTCATGTTCCTGCTGGCACTCGGGTAAGCCTCGCTTCTGCAGCTTCTGGCTTCCACACCTTCTGCTGCCGCCGCTGCTGCTGAAGTTGTCTCCCGGCTCACCCCTCCTCCCAGCCGAGCTTCCGGTGTTCTCAAGCCCCGCCTCAATGACCAGAGACCATTGGATCCCCAGCTGGCCCCTCCTAGGTCACCAATCCACACCCACACAGGTTTCACACCTGACAGGGCCCTGGGCCTGGGGCTTAGCACTTAACAGCTGAAAGTACTTCCACTCAAAAGAAACAAAAGCCATGCTAATGAGACAATTTTGCTTAACAACACAGATGTGGAGTTAGAAACTGCAAGATTTGGCAATGAATTTGATATGTGGGGTAATGGAGAAGAAGGAGTGATGATTTCAAATATGATTACAAAATTATAAATGTGGGAGAATGGTGGTACCTATGATAGAAATAGGTAAGTTTAGAGTAGGAGTAGTTTACTAGGGGAAAGATAACAAGTTCTGTTTTAGGTATATTGAGTTGAAAATATCTGTGGGACATCATATTTGAAATGTCCAATAGGTAATTGGTGATTGGTGCATATGTAGTTAGTAAATCCCAGGGGAGAAAATGGCTGAGAAGGGGAGGAGAGACATAGGGCAATAAGCCTGAAGTGATGGTAGGGTCTAGTGAAGCTTGTTTTTCTTTAAGAATGGGGGAGACTTGGGCATATTATAAAACAGTAGAGAAGGCTCTAGCAGCTAGAAAGAGACTGAAGATCAGGTCAGGGGTTTTGGAGTAATTATTGGGGGATAATTAAGGGGCAATCTGCTTGGGAAGAAGGTAAGTATGGTATATTGAAGGGTTAGCCTTAGCAAGGAGGAGGGCTACCTCATTATCAGAGACTAGGGAAAGGAAAGAGAGGGTAAGAAATTACATCAAAACACTGTGAGTCAGGAAGACCTGAGTTCAAATCCAGCCTCAGACACTTAATAGCTGTGTGATCCTGGGCAAGTCACTTAACCCTGTTTACCTTAGTTTCCTCATCTATAAAATGAGCTGGAGAAGGAAATGGTAAACCACTCCAGTATCTTTGCCAATGAAACCACAAATAGGGTCTTAAAGAGTTGGACATGACTGAAAACAACAATAAATTTTGAGATGAAAAGAAGAGGGAGTTCATGTTGAATGACCTTAATTTTTGCAATAAAGTAAGAGAGACAAAGAGTCCTCAGCTGAGCACGTGCAGAGACAAAGAAGGGTGGGAAGCTTAAAGAGGGAAGAGAAAGTTTAGAATAACTTTTGAAGGAAATGAGGCAGGGAATTAAGTAGAGAGGAATAAAAGGACCGCCTGGCTGCAATGAGAGCCCAATTGAAGATGGAGGACATGAATTTACAATGCACCCAATTTACTTTTGTGTGACTTCCTCCAGCTCCTTTCAGCAGCAGGTGACTAGGAGAGGTGAAGTGCACCTAGCAAACAAGTGCAGAAATGATGACCCTGAAGACTAGAATTACTTGATACTGTGTTAACTATAAAAATAAAACACAAACTTAAGGAGAGTACTAGTTAGTTATCAGACCCCTGAAAAAAGAACCATATGGATAGTAAGATAAAGAACATAAATCGTCGCTTTTGGGCGAGCTTGAGGGGGAAAGGAATAAAAGGTCTTAATGCCTTAAAATTATTTTTTAAATTGTCAAGCCTAAGATCGTAGAACTTTAGAAACTTCCTAGTCAAATCCCCTCATAGTGTAGATGTAGGGATTGGAACCTAGAGATACATGTGACTTATCTAAGGTCATGCAAGTAATTTGTTTTAATGATAAGACTAGAACTCAGATCTCTAGTCCCTTGCTCTTCCCATCACAGCTCTCTGTCTTCATAGAATCATAAAATATTTGAGTTTCAAGGGATATTAGAGATAACTTATTCCAATTTTACAGATAAAGCAGCTGAGGCTCAGGACAGGAAAGTATCTTATTAGAGTCAGTTGTGAGTGTGTGATAGTGCAGTCTAATCCCAAATTCCTGACTCCCAGTCTGATGTGCTTTCCATTAAGTTATGAATACTGAACATTGCAGTTTTAACTTCAACCTTAAAGAGTAAAAGATCAAAGAAAAATGGTCCATTTTCTTGGAAAATGGGATCTGATTTGGAAAAAAGGGAAATAACTGAAAAAGAAACCCTTCCTCTTCCATTTTAGGTGCCAGTTTCTGGAATACCATATTCATGGTGTTCCTTAATTTGCTTTGAGGACAAAAAAAGGAAGAGAATATAAAAATAGCTGATATATTTTACTTTTACAATCTCTCCCCTGGTTATTACTTTGGAAAAAAGTACACTATAAACATGTCTTTGTTGGGTCTTAAATATGGATAGTTTTTAAAAAGGATGCCATCATGTAGGATTAGACCACTTGCTTGTATCCCTTTAAAGACTTAAGAACAACTCTTTATCCATATTATGTGATAAAGCCATTATAATTCACTACTAAAATAAGTCCCATTGATACCAGATAACCCTGGCTCAGTCTTCTTGGGTTTTGCTTCTATTAATCCCTGATTCATTTTAATGATCTTTCAGGCTTCTATTCAGCTGGATTCTGGAATTTCTTATAATCTTAACATTTTAATGTGCTTATAGCTTCTTTAATCCGCCATTGGACACATCTTTTTTAAAAGTCCTTTCCCAAAGTCCTCTCAATTACTTTCCCCACCTCTCTAGTCTCAGCTTCTTTCTCTCCCTGATTTAAGTTTTCCTTCAGTATTAAATAACAGGTAAGGTGGATAGAGTAGTTCCTGGTTTTATAGTTTTTTTTGTCTTGAGAAGAGTTGTGTGATTTGGTGGGGTTTGTTTCTTCATATTTTGTGAAGAGCTCTATGGCATAGTAGAAAGAGCATTCCTCAGAAGACCCTGGATTAGAATTTGAGCTCTGGCACTTTGGGAAGTCACTGATCCTAGGCAAGTATGTTACCGCTGTTGAGCCTCAGTTTCTTCTTCTGTAAAATGGAGACTATATTCCCCCAAGAAATTACATCCCCTAATTAGTACTGACTTTGTCCTATGTGAACAAAAACTTCTATTTGAGCATTTCTGATGGACTTAATATCTACCATTTTGTACCATCATTGTTAATGTATGTTTCATGCCTCACTTAACTCAAGTGTACCTCCATAAGGGCAGGGGCCTCTGTCTTATCCTTCCAACACCTCATACAGTCTCTGTATGCAGTAGGTGCTTAATAGATGTGTTTGAATCAAATTGTCAAATATAATTTGCTCTTTTCTGCATTTGTGTTTAATTGTCACTTCGCCAAGGGACTGTGTTTCTTCCCCACTTTATTTCTAATGACCCATTTCCAGGGGCATATGTACCACAGAGGCAGCAGCTGATTTAAATTATCCAGAGTTTACTGAGCAGGAACAACCATTGACCTAAGTATCCTTTTCCTAACAGTGTCCCAGGCACAGCTAAATAGCAGTAACCCTGCCAGGCCCCCCATCCTCCATGGCTTAGTGTGCAAACACTTCTAATTATTTTTCAATTATTTTAATGACTTGAAACCATTAAAAACACATACTCACATTTCTACATTTTGAAAGAATTGCCAGTGTCTCCCTGAACCAACATTTCCACTGTTAAAAAAAATGACTGAGATGGAACATCAAAGATTTGCAAACAAGACCACTGAAAGAATTCTTGTTTTTCTGCCCATCAGAGCCTTGCATTGTCCAGAAGCAATGTTATTTCCAATAGAAGCTGGCCAGCTACAAATACCGTTCCTTCGAGGTCGCCCACAACACAGTCTGGGGAAATTACACTAATGCTATTTTCAGGGAGAAAAATGGAACCCCTTTGCTATCAGCTTGGGTCTCCAATGGTCTCTTTAATCATGACTGACAGTTTAGAATACGCCTCCTTTTGATTGGGAAAGAGGAAAAGAGGTAGCTGAGCCAAATTCTACCCTCTGAGCACTGCACACCCAGGGTCTCCAAGGAAGCTGGAAGGACTTAGGGGAATCTTAGAGAAACATGTGATACCTTTTATTCCAGCTTGTACCTGGAGACTTGGAATTAGGGAAATGGACATGATTGACACTCAAGTCAATATGGGGACATACTTGCTGGCTGTCACTCTCTATCATCAATTTTATATCATTATTTCTCATGGTAAAACTAAATGTGAGGGGAGAGCTACTAATCTCTGTTTTTTTTCTTAAATCCAATGTTCAAAGACAAGTCACAACTGATTTTGAAGGGAAGTAGCAGGTTTCAATGCAACCAATGTTTACTAAATACTTTTGTTGTAGCAAAGTCATTTTTCAGTTGTGTCTGACTCTCCATGACTCCATGTGGGATTTTCTTAGCAAAGTTACTGGAGTTCCTTGCCATTTCCTTCTCCAGATTATTTTGCAGATGAGAAACTGAGGCAAACAGGGTTAAGTGATTTGCCCATGGTCACCCAGCTAGTAGAAGCCAGACTCATCCCACCCATCTGCAGTTATTAAACACTTACTATGTACATATCACACTGCCAGGTACTACAAAGTGTAAAATTGAGTAAAAAGCATTGTCCTTATCTTCAAGTAGATTATTGTCTCAGGTTTTTTTTTTTTTCAGGGGTTGGGGAGTTGAGGGGATGGTGTCAGTGGGAGCAGGGGGGGAATAAGATATTCAGAAAAATAATTATTTGTATTGAGATCATAGGATCATAGAGCCAGAGCTAAAAGGATCTCAAAGGCCATCTAGTTAAACCCTGTCATTTTACAGAAAAGGGAACTGAAGCTCAGAAGATTTATGTCATTCTCCCAAGGTTACACAAATAATACATGTTGGAGGTGGAGTTTGAACTCAGGCCCTCTGACTCGAGAGCCAGTTTAGTTAAACATTGGCACAGAATAAGCACCACAGGTATGTTAATTATTATTGTTAAAGCATTATTATTAAGATACTGGGAGATACAGAGATGAAAATACCAGTGTGTCCTCAAGGAGTTTATAATCTAATTTGTCTAATAGTAAACATACATGTTATATACCAGTTAGCATAACACAAAGTAGAATATCGCAAAATATGCCAAAGAAGTCATCTAAAGTACTCTAAGAAAATTAGAGACAACGTTTATTTTGTCTGGAGGGATCAGATGCCTCCTGGGGTGGACCTTTGAAGGAGAGGAGCCTGACAGCGGAGGCAAGTAAGGAATATTCTGGGGGTGGGGACTGGATCTGTGATTTCATTTGTGTAGGCCATTTCCAAATGAGAAACTAAGGGTTTGCCCAGGCTCACAAAGAAGTGGAACTTGAACCCAGGTTTTCTCAGCTCCAAGGCTAGCTCTCAATCCCCTACACCATGTTGCCTCTAATAATACAAGGTAAAATGTTACCATATAACATGAATAATATAAATATATAACCATACAGTAACATAAATACAAACAAAATGCTCTGAGGTTCCAGAGGAAGTAGAGGCTGCATTCAGTTGTAGATTAGGGAGGGGTTTACGAAAGAGGTAAAGTATGAAATGGTCCTTGACTGACAGGGAAGACGGTCGCATCACTAAGTAGAGCTAGAATAGAGATCACCTAGTCTAACCCCATGGTTTTACAGATAAGAAAACAGTTATTTGTCCAGGATCACACATCACATTAATGACAGAGCTGTTATTTAATCTTGGCTTGACTCATAATCTGACACTTTTCATAATAATAACAATGATAAGGATAAACATTTATATGACACTTTAAGGTCTGTAAAGCACTTTACATATGGTAAATCATTTGATCCACTAATGGTCAGGTAGATTTATCAAGTTGTATCCAAGGACTCGGGTGTTAATTCCAACCCTGCAGTCGAATCCTGATCAAACCAGGAAAGAGGGAAGTCTCTAGTACTTCCCAGGACTTCTCTCCACAAAGTTTCATTCCCATGTGTCATTGTGGCATGAAGGTGACCTCATTTTGAAGACAATGATAGTGACAGGTTCTACAAAGCTCAAAAGGTTTCATAATAGTCTTGGCAACAGAATATATCTTCTATGCCAGGACCAGCCTCACTACATGTTGAGGATCTCATCACCAGGAGGCTGACATCTTGGTGAAGAAGTCTTTGTCCATGATAAACTACGAATCAAAGCAGAGTACAAAATGGCCCTCATGCCTGGGAGGCTTTCTGTTTATGCAGTAATGTGAGCAGTGTGGGAGAAAAGGAAGAAGAGATTAGATTAGATTGGATTGGATTAGATTAAATTAGATTAGATTAAGCATTTATTAAATTCTTACTGTGTGCCAGGCATTGGGCAGAGAATGTTGAGAATCACAGTTTTAGACTATCTATAAACATTAAATTAGCTGTTGTTATTCTAAGTGAGAGATCCATAAAGAGAAGGGGAGAGGGAAGAGAATAAACATTTACATAGTTCTTACTTTTCAGTTGAGGAAATTGAGGCAAACAGAAATTGAGTGATTTCCCCAGGGTCACACAGCTAGTAAATATATGAGGCTGGATTTGAACTCAGTGCTCCCTGACTCCTGGCCCCAATATCCATTGCGCTGCCTCAGAGATCCTTGAACTATGACCAACAAGTGAACATATCACTATGTTCAATGAACATAATGAATGAATGAAAAAATATTTATCCAGTGCCTACTGTGTTCCAAGCACTGTACTGAGTGCTGGAGATAGAAATGCAAACAGACAAGTAAATCCCTGCCCTCAAAGAGCTTATATTCTAATAGAGAAAAACAACACATATAGAAGTGACCAGGGAGAGATGTTTTGGTCTGCATCACAGGGATGGTGAATGGAAGTATGAGGGAGTAGATTGACATACTCTTCCCAAAATCAACAGCGGCCTTACTTTGATTATGATTCCTAGCACAAGAGATGGGAAGGCTGGAGTTGGGTTGAGTGTCATATTTTTCGCATCAGGGAGATGGCAAGAAGATAGTTCGGTTGGTTATCTAGATAGAGTAGAAGGTATAGTGTTTTTCCTAGATATAGGCTAGATATAGAGGAGTAGGTGAGTTTAAATTCACTCATCAATCAGACTCCACTCCAAGAAGGGAGCTTCTCCCACAGCATGATCTCAGGAGGTCCAGTGATCCAGAAGTCAGAACAGTCAGTTGGATGACAAGAAGATAGCCTAAGCGGATGTCTAGATAGGATGAATCATGACAATATTGCCATTCTCACTAAAAGTTGAACTAGAAGACAGAAGGAAATTGTACTTAAGCGAAAGGGTGGCTCACAGGTTCTCTTTGGAGAAGTAAATGAAAGAGTTGGCAGTTATGTTTTGAATTATGTATTCAAAGATATATCATTTCATGGAATATTTGGTCATCTCCTATTTCAGTGCTCAAAATGTGCTTGCGAAAAGACCATCAACCAAAGTAGTTGTAGCTTACATGCAATTTAGAGTTCCAATAGCTAATCTGTTGAGAGGTGATAAAGAAATTCTATGAAGAACTTGGTTTTTGTTGTTGTTCAGTCGTGTCCGACTCTTCGTGACCCCATTTGGGGGTTTCTTAGCAAAGATCCTGGAGTGGTTTGCCATTTCCTTCTCCAGCTCACTTTACAAATGAGGAAACTGAGGTAAATAGGGTTAAATGGCTTGCCCAGGGTCACACAGTAACTAAGTGTCTGAGGCTAGATTTGAACTCAGGAAGATGAGTCTGATTTCTGGCCCAATACTTTGCTCACTGTGACACCTAGCTGCCCAAGAACCTGATTAAGATCCTTCAAATTGTATCAACACATACTCTGAAGCTCAGTAACTTCAGTGTAGAGGTGGATATAGGTAAGTATGGCAAATATACATGCTTGCTAATACAGTTTAGGAATCAGAAATAATCATCCAAAGGTTGGGAGACTAGATGGAAGCTTCATGCTTGTATGTTATGACTACCTTCCTTGAAAATCAAAGGCACTGGAAATGAAGAGCAAATTATATTTATATATTTATAGTTTCTTAAATGCTTTCTTTGGCCATTCAATTCAGTCCATTAGATTTTTATTAAATGCCAACTATGTTCTACTATTTCAGATTATTTCAATTTGTTCAGGCATAGATGTAAAATGTAGATAACCCAGGTCCCCTTGCTCTCAAGAAGCATGTACTTTATGGATCACTGCATTAATTTCTATCCAGGAAAGGCACCTTGACTTGAAAAGACTGGAAGGCTAGAACTTTGCTTCTCCTCATCCTTCCCCTCTCACCGTTCCCAAGCACTGAATAAACTGTGGGTGTAGGGGAGACCAACAAAAGAACCTAGGTATTCTGGATCTAATGTCTCTGCACATTGGGTCAGGAGGTTTGACTCTACTGGGATGAAGCCCAGATCAGAGCCACAGTCACTTGCTGGTGCATTTTCTTATGGCTCTGTTTCATAGTTGTTAACAGAAAATAATAATAGTAGAAGTTCAAATTGTGGCCCACATGTCTTTTATGGAGAGCCAGATCTTCAGGAGGGAGGAATACTCCACACAATACCCAAGTGACAATAATGCCAACATGCAGCCAACAATCAGCACTGATTTAGGTTGTCACCAGCTGTGGAACAGCTGTGATATTCCAAAAAACCACAACGGGCTCAGGCTACCAAGTGGCTATTTTTTCATTAGAAAAAAATAAAGCAGCTTGTGGACACCTTCCTCCTCAACACATTTGCCTCTAGCCTTAAGGGGCTCTTTTACAGTGGGACACAGGTTTCCCACTTTCAGCAAGTAATTACAGGATTTCATTCCCTCTGAGGGAGAAGAAAGAGTGGAGACTGATTGGAGCATCTTGCTGTGAATGCAGGGCTACAGGTGAGGGTGGGAGTGAAAAAGATTTGTCCTGTTTTCCTTTTTCACCCCAAAAAAGGAGCAGGGTCCTGACGGAGAGATTGTCAACAGAAGACCATCTACCCTCTACTGAACTTTGCTGACAGGCCAAAGTCAAGACTTCCCTGCTCGCTAGGGAACAGAAGGGACTTACTGCTTCAGTCAGCTGAAGTGGGCCAAGGAGGATGAATGTTCCTAGTGTAGACCTGGGATGGATAATGGATTACTAGGCTGAAACAGATCTTTAATTAAGCAAGGCTCCATAGTGCTTTAAGTTCATTGGTGCCTGGCCATAAGGGTGTTTCTAAGTTCTGTAATATGTAGTCCATCTCTAAGTGAGTTCCTTTTGGTACTTCCAATGATAAACTTACTAAGTTGGAAAGGTCTAACATGAGCCTTTATTTTACTTTGGAAGTCATAAAAAATAATTCATTTATGTAGTACTCTGGAGAACTCAAAGCACTTTCCTCACAGCCCAGTTAGGGAGAGTAAAAATCATTACTCTCATGTTAAAGAGAGGGAAACTGAGGCCTAGAAGAACTAAATGATTTGCTCAGGGTCAGATTGCTTATATCAGAGGAAGGAACTAAATTTAGGGTTTCAGATTCTCCATTCAGAACCCTTTCCACTATACCACATTGCCTCTTGCATCCCCTACTATCTTTGCCATTTTCTCTACTATCTTGCCAATCACCTTGTCACTGTCATCCTCCTTGGCCCTCTTCAGCTGACTGAAGCCACAAGTCTCTATCTCTAGCGAGCAGGGGAGTGCTGACTTTAGGACTTTCAGCAAAGTTCAGTAGAGGTAGATAGTCTCCTGTTGACCATCTGTCAGTCTGGACTCTGCTCCTCTATGGGGGCAAAGGGGAAACAGGACAAGTATTTTTCACTCCCACCCTCACCACCCCATTCAGTTCTAGAACCATGGTCAAACCAACTCTGCCATTGTTCCTGGAAACTGTAGGGCAGTCTGCTTCCTATGTCTCCATTTGCCATCCCTTTATCTTTCTGGATTAAAGTGCTCCTCCTTGGTCACCATTCCCCAGCTGCATTGTCTCCTCCTTTAAAAACACAAACTCCTTTAGAGCAAAGGCCATCTTTGAGTTTATATTTTTATCCCCAGTAATTTGCACATAGTAAGTGATGAATAAAATGCGTTTTTCATTTGCACATTCCTATGTTACACAAAGGCTCCAAGTGAGCAAGGTATTTGTATAACTCACGGTTCACTTAAAATGAAGTCACCGTTTTTTTTTTTTATCTAGGAAGAATATGTATATTCTAAGCTGAATTTTCTAATTCTGTGAGGGGAAAACAGATTCTAGATTGAATTTCTTGTTTCTTTATTACTATAAGGGACAAATTCCCTTTGTCAGAATTCTACCTGGAGTGAAGAATGGAAGCTATGCATGGCCCACAATCTAGGGAGTTGTGCTATTGGCATCTCCTGACCTTTCCCTACTTTTACACATTAACATTGGCATATTCAAGTGGACTCCAACTTGGCAGTGCTAAGTTAGAACAGTTGCCAACTGTATTAATGCAATATTTTTTTCTGTGAAGTATTCCTTCCCACAGACTTTTGAATAAGCTATCAGGAAGTTTAAGGTTGCTTTGATAATCTGAAAATCTCACCAAAAACCAAGGTGACAATCTTTGTATGTGAATTTGACTTATCCACTACTCAAGAATGGTAGTAGTT
>JAQQSZ010018571.1:0-10549 GCA_028646595.1 Phalanger gymnotis | reverse complement strand
CAACTTTAATTCTTTTTAACACTCACTAAGCCAACTCCTGTGTTCAGTTGAACATGAGTGATCCAATTCATTAGTCTAGTGAACTTCAAGTATAATTACAATTAGGATCAAGGATGGTATCAAACAAGGAAAACCACTTGCAACACAATGGGTATGCATTTGAGGAATGAGTTTGGAAAGAGGGGAATTAAAGACAGGTGGTATTACTTGCCCTCCCCAAAACAAGCATCTTTTCATACAGAAACATAAAATCTCTGGGCCTCAGCTTCTTACTCTGTAAATTCAGGCTATGATCTATTCCATTTTTTCTATGAGTTTATGAGACATAGTCATTGGGAGAGTGTCATGTACTATTTGACACAGTGGCTAAAAGGAGAGATCTCTCCATCTTGCTAATCTTGCAAGAGCTCAAATTTAGGAAGGACGGTGATATAGAATGTAAGGACAGCAGTTAAGATCTCATATACATGGGCTCTCAGAAAACTAATAGAGGCTCAAAGGCACTCTCCTAGGTTAGTATCCAACTAAAAAGCATAGCTAACAAATCCAAACTAATGTGTTTCTTTTACTAGACCAATTGAAAGGCACATTGGTTTAAAAAAAAACAATCAAATAATATAGTAAAATAATTGACAAGAAAGGTCCTTTATTCATAAAAGTATATTCTCCCACCCACCACCAAAGGTTATCACATCTCCAGTACATAGGAGACAAATAATAGAACAGATGTGACCAAGACATGAAAAAACATACATTTATAGGGAACATGTATTCTTAAGGAACATTCATGCTGGGGGAACATTCATGTAAGTGCACCCGCACAGTAGGGATAAACACATGAAGGGTCAAAATGGAAGGTAAAAAGCATGACCAGGAACACTCAAGAAGGAGCCAATGCATAGGGAACACATTATTACTAGGGTGTATTGATGGTCATGGAAACTCACACTTAGGATACTTCAGAGCAACTGATATATTCTGGTAATATCATTACATTGATCTCTAAGGCTTTTTGGTGGTCATCTCTGTGGAGCTACTGGTGTTCTCTGCTGCCACCTACTGGCTTTTTCCTACGTTGAGGCTTCATTGCTAGTCTGCGACTAGCAGCTGCCATGACCTCAGCTGGGGTTGGGGGTGGAGGATGAGGAGCATTGCAGCAAGTTATCTCAGCTCTTTTAAGATATAGACCACACCCAGTTGGCTACTTAGAAAATTCCTTAGGCATCTAATTCAGTCTTTCTCATCTTTTTTATCTTCCTATGCCTTGCAGTTTTTCAGTCAATTCTCTTCTCAAAGTAATGGTCAAAAAATTCTTTAGAGTCCTCCCTCAATTTAAAAATCTCCATGGCTTGTGAGACAGTGTCTTATTCTAATCATCTAGAGAATTCCTTATTAAAACATCGGAACTGAAAGAGGCTGTGGTAGGGAAGATTATCTTTTAAACCCCAATATGTCATCTTTTTATTTGAATATGTAGAAGCATGGCAATGAATGGCTGGGTTGAAGTTGGCATTCATTGCTTATATCTTCCTCAATAATCAGTTTCCTCCCTACATATGCAAAAACATCTGAGCAGGAAATTCAAAAGAAGTTGGACTTTTCCCTCTCTGTATATTCATTTGAGGACCAAGGGGAAAATTAAGTTCTTTAGAATACTTTCCATTCATTTGATTTTTCACTTGCTTTTCCAGTTGTTTCATAGTCTCACTGTAGAATATCCTTGAATACCCTAAGATAATTCATATTCATTTAGTGCTTTAAAATTTTCAAAGTATTTATATGTACTATTTTAATTGATTCTTACAATAACCCTGTGAAATATTGTCATTTCCTCCATTTTTATAAATGAAGAAACTGACGTAGATAGTCACTGATTTGTTCAGGGTTCTACAGATAATAAATAGTTAAGGTAGGTAGGATTAAAAACTCAGGTCATCCTATTAATGATGCACCTACCTGCATCTAAGACAGTAGATATTTTGGAATTGAAAGGCATGTTATGGAATAAAATAAGAGTTTGAAAAAAATGTTATTATGTTCAGAACTAAATCTATTTAAAACAACAAAACATACACATACACACTTGTTTTGTTATTGACTTCAAAATTCTACCCATGAAAATTCAAAACTTCAATTAATGCATAAGCTCCTTAAAAACAGGATTATCCTCTTTTTATTTATGTGTTTTCCAAGACAAGTGCCATGCTTTACACAGATTTGTTCAGTCATTTTCAGTCATACCAGATTCTCTGCAACCCAATTTGGATTTTCTTGGCAAACACCCTGAAGTGGTTTGCCATTTCCTTTTCCAGCTCATTTTACAGATGAAGAAACTGAGGCAAGCAGGATTCAGTTACTTTCCCAGAGTTACACAGCTAGTAAATGTTTCAGACCAGATTTGAACTCAGGAAGATGAATCTTCTTGACTCCAGGCCTAGCACTCTATCCACTGTGCCACCTAGGTACCCCCTTACATAGACTAGCCTGTATAAATATGATGACCAAGTTTGGCCATTAAAAAGAGATGAGAAAATATAAACCAGCCATCATTGCACAAGTAGGGCTATAAGTGTGAATATTCATATGCTGTCAAATCTTACTTTTGCCTGCACAAGGTTGTGCTCTCAACTTTTCCCAGGGACAGACATCCACCTAGAGCAGTTCTCAGGTCATGCTCCCTTTGGGCAGCATGTGGCATTTCTCGTAAATGACAGACTATTGGCTTAATAACAATCCAGACAATCATACCTGAAACCAAAACTCAAAATAATATCAAATTACAGTTCCAAGAAATTTTGCCCCAAATTGCATTTCACTAATCAAAACTTAACAGTTATATATAATTATTATTTCTTTCATGTTGTTGCAATAGTAGTTAATATTAGAAGTTTACCTTTACAAACATACATACATACATATTTATATATATATGTATATATATATTCACTCAATATCCTTTTAATTTTTTTCTTCTATTTTAAATTCATCCTGGTGTAAAAAAATAATCACTGAACAAAAACTAATAAAATAATTACATTAAGGAATTCCACATAGGTAATGAATATGTCATAGTTCACTCAAAACTCAGAAAAAAAAAAAAAACTGGCTGCTTACTATAAGTCCCCAGAGTAGCAGATATCCATATCTTAAGGTATTGTATATTAACCCTCTAAGACAAAAAATAAATCTTTAAGACTGAAATCTGCCAAGCCTAAGGTGGCTCAAAACATAACCTTAATATATATAAATCAAGGTAAAATTTCACAATTTTCATTATCACAAATTACTACAAAGTGATTTGTGTGCTACAAGAGAATTTTTAAGTCCTCTTCTACTTTTGGCAGTGTTTATGAAGAATGAGAGGATACAAGTTTCTCAGTAAACCAATTTATTGTTTTAGAATTTCACAATCTTTAGCAAATTCTTTCACAGGACTGATGAGATTTTATGAGCTTGCCAAATCTCAAATAAACTGGCAAGTTTACTAATAAAATTTTACAAGGTCTCTCTTTTTTTCAAACTTTTCTCACACAATAAGTAATTATCATTATTCCTTTTCAAAATATACCCATTAAATACTTGACAGATTTTTAACATTATGACAAGTTTCCTATAATTTCATAGCATCTATATCAAAAATTTCTAGTGATGTAATTTCATCATCCTCTTAAAAGCATATCTTCTACAATAGCTTCTCAAATTTACCATACAAGAATGTTCCGAAACATAAAAATAACATATACAATATTATGAATTTAAAACACAAAATAATACTTATTGACCAGTTTGAGCATTTCATGATTGCATTGAAGTCTAATAAAGAGTAATTTTGACCCAATTTTATATTAGAGAAACTTATTTTTGCTATTTCTAAACATATTGCTTTAATGCTAAATATTTAGTGTTTTTTCCATTAAGGTCTGATTTACTTATAAAGGGTCAAAGATGACAATTATCCTGACAAGAGAACATGTCTCATTGTTTCAACAACCCAGCTAGCAGCTCCTGTGGGGGTGTAAGATCCACCTACAACCAGCACCCAGCAAGCTGCCGGCACACTGCGAAAGCACAGGTTCTTTTGATCTGCATAACTAAGGAAAGCAACATTAAAGGGGTTGACAAGCTTATTTTAATTCAGCATACAAATATCATTCACTTAGTTCAGGGGAAAAAGCCAGCACACTGAACTTCAGAACAAAATACAAACAAATTACAAACATCAACAGACAGACCTTGTCTGATTCAAATCCCGATACATAGTTACCAGAGTTCAACAAAGTCTCAGCATCTGGGTTACAAGCTGGAGGGTCCTTAGCTACAGCTGCCCAAAGTTTGCATTAGCACACCAGCACAAGTGAGAGCCCTGGCAAATGCCTATGTCCTTTCTTCTTATAGGGCTTCAGGCATCATCAAATGTCATCTGAATGACCAGAACTTAGGCTCTGGTGATTGGTTCTTGAGTTAGCCCCTCCCCTTAGGACCCTGGGAGGTTCACATCCACATAGGTTAGGCTAACACCTAATAGGGGTTAGAGCCTGGGGCTTAGCACTTGGTAAGACTCAAGACGGGCATGGCTCTGGAGTTAGCAACTCCCCTTAGCCAGCCCCACCTTGGGCCCCACCCCAGTCACCAATCTACACCCACATAGGTTCCACACCTAATAGGGGTTTGGGCCTGCGGCTTAGCACCTAGTAAGGCTCAATGAATAACACTGAACTACTCAAAGAAGACAAAGGCCATTTTGCTTACCAACACACTCATTTAAAATGAGAGTAGAATAAATTCAATCACATCTGGATCTATATGTTCAAATGGAATCACATCAATTTTTCCAATAGCCATTTACTGCTAACACTTCAAAGTATAGGATTAGTTATTTTCAGTTAGTCTGTTGTCAAAAATTAAAGTGACAGTCTTGTGTTTTCACCCCTCTCTTAGGATACATGAAGATTTTCTGAAACGCAGAAATAGCAAACATAACCTCTATTAGAAAATCATGAATGTATATTCCTTACATAAGGCCTAAAATATATCCTTCTAATGGTCCTTCAAGACAGAATTTTAACATGCTTTCCTCTAATAATTCAGTACTACAAATATTTTTTCTATATTTTTCCATTTCTTAAAGAATAACCAAATAAATTTCCTCATATCATTATCTGAATGAGATCAAAATCCTTCTCAAACATCTTTCCAAACTCCAAACCCTTTACTTTCAAACTCTATTCAGTCAGTGCAGACAGGCTACAACTTCCTTAACTTTCTAATCATTTTCTCTTATCCCTCCTTGTCCAAACTTTCTCTTTTCCTTTTTTTAAATAACCCTCCAGTGAAAATAGATTAAAACCTACTAATTTATCTAAACCATTAATTTTTGCTAAATTGTTTCAGACTGGTTTCTAAAAACCAGAAGAAAAGAGAGAGAAAGGAAAAATTTCATTCCTTTTTCTTATGTATCTTTATCTCTGTCTTCTCTGACTTAGCCAGGGTTTGGGGGGCAGAAAGAAAGAAACTTACAGTGATATATAGCTATATTATAGATAGATAGATAGATAGATAGATAGATAGATAGATAGATAGATAGATAGATGATAGATAGATAGATAGATAGATAGATAGATAGATAGATAGATAGATATATGCTTGAGATTTCATTAGTTTTCTCCAACCACCTTTACCTTTCTGTGGTGTTTCATAGCAGCTTTTATGGGTGACAAGGTATCCTACTTCAGTCTTCCCATAAGACACCCCTAATTCCCAGCTACCTCCATCCTCCTGTGATTGTGAACATTTATCTCCATTATCCACATAGGCTTTAAGTCAGATGATACTGGGAGTAGGGTTGACAATCCTTCCTCGTGGGTCCTCTTCATTTTTCTAAAATCTCCCTTTCTCTTCTTTAATCTTTTCTCCTCAGTCTCTTCCCTGGAGGGTATTCTGTTCTTAGTTATATTTATAATGAGGGCAGTTTCCATTTCAAAACCCCTTCTCAATTACACTAAAATCTCATTTTTGCCTAGGCTGTTGATCTTTCAGTCTGGTTTAGTATGTATATCTGACGACAATCTTCAAAGTCCTATCCTTTATCTGGCTGAATTTTCTTTCTTCTTTCCCCCTTTTCCCCCTACTACTTTCTCTGTCCCTGCAAATGGTGAAACTCAGGAGACAAAACCTGGCAAGGTTCCTTTTTCCTTTCCCAAGTTTTTTGCAGCTTGTCCTCCAATTGAGAGGAGAACAGTTCCTCCCAATTCCTATTTGAATTTGCATACCAGTCTTCCCTTACAAATGAGGGACACCCCACCCACCCCTGCTCCAGAACACTCCTTACTTACTCTGCCTTTTCTGTACTCCCTCTGCTTCTGTTGTTCCATGCATAAAAGAGAGAAAAAAATCAAAATCTAGATTCAGGACGTATTTCTCCTTATCCTCTCCGAATTTGGCAAGTTAAATTGTCATCACTGCATGTCTGACTGACTTTTGGGAAATCTGTTCCTTCCTGCCATGGCACAAAGGCCCAGTTTGCTGGCTGTGGAAGTCAGAACAGCATTGCCCAGCGAGCACCCCAGGGTGAAGTATCTTTCTGGCCGGCTTGCCAAAAACTGTTAAAAAGAAAATCTTTGCCCTCAATAATAAAGCAAATTGAGGTAGAGAAAATTAAAAGGAATTTATTGTAGCACCCACCACAAACATGAGTTGGATGTGGCCTGGCACCAAGTTCAAACTTGTATGCTGTTTTTTAAAGATAGTAAACCAAAGGTAATTAGGTAATAAAGGCAATCAAACCAAGACAATCATAATAGGTACATGATGTGCCATTGCATCTCAACCTGTCCCTCATTGCTATATCATAGAGAAATGATATTAGAGATAAGTAGGATGAGATGAAAAAGCAAGTGGCTCTGCTAACTAACAGATAATTCAAAGAACAAGGAGATGTGATTGAAGTATGTGTCACCTTTTCCAAAAGACAAGCAATACTGGAAACAATAGGGTCACTTGAACTGACTCAGCATAAGTTTTCATAATTTCCACGTGGATCTGATGCCTTAAAACAAGTAATTTTATCCCTGTTTGTATCTAAATTGCTATATCTAATTTGAGAGACAGCGCTCTTGTTCTATAAAATTTTCCTCTGCCCATGGCAATCCAGATGTTCATTAAGATCCCTGGCCCTTAAGACTAGGGTAATTTCTTATACTGCCTTTGCTACCTGTCATATAGCATAGTCAGAGCTCATTATACCTTCTTTTTTTCAGTAGGGAAGTGTTTCAGTGATGGTTAAGGTTATACCTACAGCCAGCAAGACACGTCACAGAGTATAAGTTTTAATTGGAGAATTTATTAGCCGGCAACCATCTGAGGCACAAGCAACCCAAATCAGAACGGCCCCGCTCAGGGGGGAAGAGGACACATTTATACAAAAAAACAAGGTGCAGTGGTTAATTATCTCTTGAAACTTATGGGCCAGGTCACAAAGTCTGGGGGAACAGGATCAAAGACCCTGACAGGTTATCTTTGGTGGGATAATCTTATCTATTGACATTCCTTGGAGCAGTCACAGAGCCCCAGGGACATTTGCTAAATGCCAAATGGCACAGTCTTAGTCCATTCTTTTTTATGCAAACTGGAGGTTTTATCATACTCTTTATTCTTCAGGGATCAGTAACATTTCATTATTTTTATGTGCTGTCATTTCTTTTATTATTACCTAATCAACAGGTGCATACATTGTTTTGGATTCTTTACTATTAGAGGAAAAATGTGATGAAATGGATATTTTGGAATAATTGGACTGTTCATTGTGTCTTTGACCTCCTTGTGGTATATGGCTAGTAGGAGGATTATTAGGTTAAAGAAGGTGGTCACTGTCACTTTTTTCCATAACTGAAATAATTTTCAAGAATGAGGAATGGCTCTTTAAGCCCTCAAATTATGTGGTAAAGCAATAATCACCGATGCTACTTCCCCATGACTCTCATAAACTTGTATTAGATATGCCTACCTTTTATGTAACCACTCAGATATTAACTATTTTCATCTTTTGTCATATTTGCAAATTTGCTGAGTGTGCAGTAAAACCTCAGAATTATTTTGATTTATATTTCTCTTACTATTAGTGATTTGGAACATTCTTCCATTTACTTTCTCATACTTTGAAATGTTCTCTTTAGAATTATTTGTTCGTATAATTTGACAGTATATAAGTGGGAATTATTTTTAAGCTGATTATTCATGATATGTGTTGTAAATGTCAGTCTAAAACTAATTTCGGCTAGACCCTTTGACCAAGTAACAACAACACTAGATACGTACCCTAAGAACATAAAAGAAAAAGCACCAGGACTTATAAGTACCAAAAGAATAAAATCTTTTATGCTAGCTCTTTTCATCATAACCAATAGTTGGAATCTAAGGGGGTACAAACCTACTAGGGAATAGCTAAACAAATCACATAAGAATGTAATAAGAATGTCATAAGAAATTACAAAATGGGTAGTTTAGAAGATACTGGGAAGTTTTCATATCTATGAATTAAAACTGGGAAGTTTTGGAGGAAGTATTTGTATCTATGAATTAATATTGAATGAAGTAAGCAGAACTAGGAGAATAATGTATATAATGGTAATATTATTTAAAAACAATTTTAAAAGACTTTAGCACTCTGATCAACACAATGACAAATCACAAGCCCAGAGTATGGAAGAAACTACATGCCATCCACCATCTGTCATAGAGAAGATGGATTTAAAATGAAGAACAGGACATACATTCCTGCACATGGTAAATATCAGAACGTTTTGCTAGACTAATGTACAATTGTTATAAGGATCTTGCTATTATTATTATTTTTGTTCAGTGGGATTGAAGTGAAATTCTCCAGTAAGGGAATGCCAAGGTGGTCAGAAATTCAACAAAATTTGGCATCTCTGACGAGAGATGAGCAACAGGAAGCTAACAATATGCAAACTAGGTATGTGTTGTGGGAGGTCAATTAGCTGAACTCCTGACTAAGGGAAACTTGAGAAAGAAGACTGGACACACACACACACACAAACACACACGCACACACACACACACACACACCATTTCTCCCATTACTTCCCATGGCTACATGGAATTAGTTTGTTACCTGTGGTCATCTCCCAAAAGGTGACACAAATTAGCACTCAACGTGGAGCCCAAGTTTGATCCTATGAGTCCTTGACCTATAACAGAGGAAGTCAAGCTTTTTCTTGCACTCTGTGGCTCATCATGTCCCCACCTCAGAAGCACAGAGGAAATTTTTTTAAAATAATGCTTAGATATGGCATGTCTCCATGCCATGGGGGCATAGGTAAGATGTCCCCCAAAATAATCAAAAAGGTAACTTTTAATTTAATGCAATTGAAATTATCCATTTTATACTTAACTTTGCTCTCTATTTTTTGTTTATTCATAAATTGTTCACCTATCCATAAGTCTGATAAACGATTTGTTCCATGTTCTAATTTTCTTGTAAAATCTCTGTTTATATCTAGGTCATATATGCATTTTGACCTTATCTTGATAAATGGTGTTAAATATTAGTCTATGCCCAGTTTCTGTCATAATGCTTTCCAGTTTTCCCAACAATTTTTACCAAATAATGAATTCTTATCCCAAAATCTTAAGTTTATACACTTGTTAAAAACAAGGTCATATGTTCATTCTCTGCTGTTAAATTGTGTGTCTATTCTATTCCATTGATCTGTCTTTCTATTTCTTAGCCAGTATCAGATAGTTTTGATAATTACTGCCTTATAATACAGTTTTAGATGTGGTATTGCTAAAACTCCTTTCTTTATCCTTTTTTTCATTATTTCCTTTGATATTCTTGACTTTTTCTTCTTGCAAATGAATTTTGTTATTAGGCTTTTTTCTAATTTGGTAAAGAAAATTTTTGGTAATTTAATTGGGATGGAGTTGAATATATGAATTAGTTTGGATAAAATTGTCATTTTTATTATGTTAGCCCCTCTTACTCATGAACATTAATCTCCAATTATTTAAATCTGATTTTCATTTGTACAAAAAGTTTGTTTTAATGATTTTTTAATACTTCTTGGGTTTTTTTTGGCAGGTTTACTCCTAGGTATTTTATACTGCCTCAAGTTGTTTTAATGAGATATTTCACGTTGTCTTCCATTTTTTCATTCCTTTGGTTCTGTTTGATAATATCTTGATTTCTCATCAAGTTACTAGCTTCCACTTGCTCCAATCTAATTTTTAAGGTAGTATTTTCTTCAGTGGTCTTTTGGACCTCCTTTTCCATTTGGCTAATTCTACCTTTCAAGGCATTCTTCTCCTCATTGGCTTTTTGGAGCTCTTTTGCCATTTGAGTTAGCCTATTTTTTAAGGTGCTGTTTTTTTCAGTATATTTTTCAGTATTTTTTTGGTTCTCCTTTAGCAAGTCATTGACT
Source organism: Phalanger gymnotis (assembly GCA_028646595.1). Classification (NCBI taxonomy): domain Eukaryota; kingdom Metazoa; phylum Chordata; class Mammalia; order Diprotodontia; family Phalangeridae; genus Phalanger; species Phalanger gymnotis. The sequence goes on along the minus strand of JAQQSZ010018571.1, from coordinate 110 downwards.
TATTTTTCATGGTTTTCTCACATCCTTCTCATTTCTCTTCCCAATTTTTCCTCTACTTCTCTAACTTGCTTTTCCAAATCCTTTTTGAGCTCTTCCATGGCCTGAGACCA
>JAQQSZ010018570.1:0-10549 GCA_028646595.1 Phalanger gymnotis | reverse complement strand
GGGATGGGAGGGGAATGGGGTGACGGAGGGGAGGGCAGACTGGGGAACAGGGCAACCAGAGTGTACGCCATCTTGGAGTGGAGGGGGGGGAGGAAATGGGGAGAAAATTGGTAATTCAAACGCCGGTGAAAATCAATGCTGAAAACCAAACATGTCAAAAATAAATTAAAAAAAAATAGAAGTAGAAATCCCATTTGAAATAACTACAAAATGCACAAAATACCTGGGGAACAACCTACAAAAGGACAGAAGACTTGTACAGATTCAATTACAAAGTGCTCCTAAAGAAATAAAGAATTACTTAAATATCTGGAGAAATGTTGAATGCTCATGGCTAGGCTGTGGCAATGTAATAAAAATGACCTTATCACCAAAATTGATTTATACTTTTAATGCTGTACCAATACTTGATTTTTAAAAATTAGCAATTCATTTGGAAGAGAAAAAAAAGATCCACAATATCAAGAGAAATGATGAAAAGAATTAGGGACAAAGCGGGAATAGCATTTCCAATCTTCACACAATATGATAAAACAGCAGTCACCAAATCCATTTGGTATTATTTAAAGATTAGAGAGATAGGTCAGTGGAACAGATGAGATAAGGGAGATTCAGAAATTATGGAACTCAACAACCTAGTGTTTGATAAAGTAGAAAACATAATTACTTAAGGAAAAAAAACTCCTTGCTCGTTTAGAAAGAAACCATTGGGAAAACTGGAAGATAGTCTGGCAGTAATGAGATTTATACAAACTCCTTGCAGCACAGTCCATAAGACATTCAAAATGGATGTTTGACCTTAATATTGAGAAGATTAAATTTATTCTGTGTCATTTTTTAAAAAAAGAAAAAAAAATAGATTTGAGCATATAGAAGCTAATGACTCAAAAAACAATAAAAACAAAAACAAAAGAATGAAAAAATAGAAGACAATGTGACATATCTTATTAGAAAAATACCTAACCTGGAAAACAGATCTAGGAGAGATAATTTAAAAATTATTGGACTTCCTGAAAACTATGATTTACAAAAGAGCTTAGAAATCATCTTTAAAAAATTATTAAGGAAAACTACCCTGATATTCTAGAACCAGAAGTTAAAATAGAAATTGAAATTGAATAGAAATTGAAAAAAATACACCAATCACCTCCTGAAAGAGATCCCAAAATTAAAACTCCATGAAATTATACCCAAATTCCAAAGCTCCCAGGTCAAGGAGAGATTATTGCAAGTAGCCAGTTGAAACAATCCAGGTATTGTGGAGGTACAGTCAGGATTTAATAAGATTTAGCAACACTAAGTATTAGAGGACTTGGAATATGATTTTCTAGATTGCAAAGGAGCTACGGTTACAACCAGGAATCATCTATCCAGAAAAACTGAGTATAATCCTTCAGAAACAAAAAAAAATGGATTTTCAATGTAATAGAGGACTTTCAAGTATTCCTGATGAAAAGATCAGAACCGAGTAGAAAAATTTGATTTTCAAATACAAGTCTGAAGAGAAACATAAAAAGGTAAACAGAAAAGGGAAATCATAAGGGACTTAATAAGGTTAAACTGTTTACATTCCTACATAGGAAGATCATATTTGTAACTCAAAAGAACTTCCTCATTATTAAGGCAGCTAGAATATATATAGACAGAGGGCACAAGTATGAGTTGAATTGAATATGAAGGGGTGGTATCTTTAAAGGTAAAATTAAGGAGTGAGAAAGAGGAATCCACTAGAAGAAAGGGAAAGGGAGAGATAGAATGGGGTAAATTATTGCACGTAAGAGAGGCAAGAAAGAGCTTTTACAGTAGAAAGGAAGATAGGGGAGGTGGTGGGGAATGCTTCAATCTTACTCTCATTGGAATTGGCTCAAAGAGGAAGTAAAATACACACTCGATTGGGTATAGAAATCTATCTTACCCTACAGGAAAGTGGGAGAGTAAGAGCATAAAAGAGGTGGGGTGTTCATAGAATGGAGGGTAAATTAGAGGCAATAGTCAGAAGCAAAACACTTTTTAGAAGGGACAGGTCGGAAAGAAAGGGAGGAGAGAATGAAAGGGGGAAATAGGATAGAGAGAAATACAGTTAACAATCATAACTGTGAAAAGATTTCTCTGATAAAGGCCTCATGTCTCAAATATGTAGAGAACTGAATAAAATTTATAAAAATAAGAGCTATTCCTCAACTGACAAATATCTAAAATATTAACAGTTTTCAAATGAAATGATCAAAGCTTACTATAACCATAAGGGAAAAAATACTCTAAATCACTATTGATGGGAAAAATTTAAATTAAATAGTATTGAGGTACTACCTCACATATACTTTATTGGCTAAGAGGATGAAAAGAACAAAGACAAATGTTGGAGTGGATATAGAGAAACTGGGATACTAATGCTTTGATTCTGAACTGATTCAACCAATTGGAGCTATGTCCAAATCTTTATAGCAGCTTTCTGGTAGCTAAGAAATAGAAATTGAGAGGATGCTCATCAATTGGAGAATGGCTGAATAATTTGTAGTATATGGCTGTGATGGAATACTATTGTGATATAAGAATTATTGAGTTAGATTTTCTTGGAAAAACCTGGAGAGACTTACATGAACTTATGCAAAGTAAAATGCATAGAACCAGGAGAACATTGTACACAGTACCAGCAATAATGTAAGATGATCAACTCTGAATGACTTAGCTATTCTAATTAATACAATGATCTAAGACAACTCTGAAGGACTTACAAAAAAACCCAATCCCCAAAGAAAGAATTGATGGAATCTGAATACAAATCAAATCATACCTTTTTAAACTTTATTTTTCTTGCATTTTTATTTTCGTCTGTGTTTTCTTTTATAGGATGACTCATATGGAAATGTGTTTTGCAAGACTGCACATATATAACCTATATCAAGTTACTTGCCTTCTCAATGAGGGGTGTGGGGAAAGAGAGATAATTTGGAACTCAGTTTTAAAAACGAATATTGAAAATTGTTTTTACATGTAATTGGGGAAAATAAAATATTAAATAAAAAACACAGCTGATTTAATTAGCTTTTGACCTTGTATCCTCAATGCTTAGTGCAGATTGGCACATAATTGTTTATTGACTAATTGTTAAAGTTAAAAACATTTTGAAAATTTCTACTTCATTTAAATGTCTCTATGCCTATAATACATAAGTTTGACACTACTCATGTTACCAAGGGCAAATGCTTTAGTCTCTGTGGGTGCCAATTTCATAATCTTAAAATAATGAGATCAGATTAGTTAGCTTCTGAAGTCCTATCCAGATCTAAATATAAGATACCGTTATCCCACATTAAAGTACAAACAAATGCAAGTTTGTTCAATGCTCTATTGATTATCTGTATTTTATATAATCAGTATTATAAAACAGAAAAAGATGCTTTTTGAAGTCATTCATTCAGTCAATCAACAAACATTTATTAAATACATACTATATGTCAGTTTCTGTTAGAGAGACAAAAATATTATAGATACGCAAGGAATTTATATTCTAAATAGGCAACATTGCACATAAAGATACATAAAAGGTAAATATAGAGTATGTGTATGTACTATAAACTTAGAAGATAAGACATTAACATTGTATAATGTTCTGTGCAGAATTGGTGTGGAAAATACATTCCCTATAGATGATATAGTTATCTAGATTTTGTTATTTCCTGATGACATTGTGCTAATTACACTACAGGATCTCCTCAGTGAGGTCATAAAATAAAATTGGCCTAATAATATACCCAGAAAAAAAATCAAAAGATTGAATAAGGCCCATGACCTAGACTACAACATAAAAATGGATTGACATCTCACTGAGCTATTATCAATGGTGATATAAGGTCATAGTACCTGTGCTACCTCAGAGATCACAGAATAAGAAAAATCACTGTTAGGAGAAACTGTAGAGACCATTCACTCCAACTTCTGTCTAAACAAGTTTCCTTCGTATAAAATAAAGAGGATTGTTGTAAGAATCATATGTAAAGTACTCTGAAAAATTTAAAGCACAATAAAAATACAAATTTTTATTTTTATTATGATTATTTTTAATAGAAGGAACCACTGGAAGAAAAAAAGGAAGGACAAATGAATGAGAAAGAATAACAACTGACACTTGTTATATTTAGAGAGAATTGACATGTGTGTAATGAAATGCTGTAAACTAACTTATTTAGTGGTATGGGAAAAATAAGTGAGTGGTTGGAATGCTGATAAATTACTGTACTTGGAGTCATGAGATCTAGGTTTGAATCCCAATTCTGACATGTCCTAACCAGGTCATCTCTTTAAGCTTTGTAACAACAATTTTACCAGCTGCTGCTGTGGAGGTATAAGACCAACAACACCAGCACACAGGAGGGCTGTTAGCACAGATTTTTTTGATCTGCTTTTCTAAGGAAAGCAACTTCAAGGGGTTTACAAATTCACTTTAATCAAACATATATATATATCATTCACTTAGTTCAGGGAGAAAAGTCAACACCCTGAACTTCAGAGCAAATACAAACAGAAATTACAAACAGAGAAAATATAAACAGAACAAATAACACAAATCAACAGATCAACTATCTGACCAGAGCTATACATACATAGTTACCAGAGAAGGAAGCACCAACATCTGGATTTTCAAAGCCCGATGCCTCCTTAATGGCTACCCAGAGTCTACATACCAACACTCTTCCAATGAGTGAAACCCCAACAAAATGCTAAACTCAGAGCATATATACCCTGTTTAGGGCCCTGAGGCTTCACGCCTCTTGAGGGCTTGACAGCTCTCTAGGGCTTGACACCTCTCATGGCCTAATTAGCAAATTGGTGTGGGCCTTCCTACAAATAAATGCAATACTCACTCGAAGGCATTTGATTGCCTCAGTGCTGAGAAGCATTCCAAAAGGAAAAAAAAAACAGCGAAAAGTCCTACTTTGCTTGCCCTTGCAGGCTTTAGCTTCTCAACTCTAAAATCATGTTTAAGATCCTAGTGTTTTGAGTTCAAAAGCACCTTAGGAGTCATTTAGTCCAAGCCATTCATTTCAATGAGATGAGAGAACTAAAGGACAGAGAGTTTATAAGTGACAGACTTGGGATAGGAACCCAGATTTTCAAACCTCAAATCTTTTCCAAATCCTTTCCACTGTACTTCATTACCATGTCTAACCTGCCTTATATAGAATTGTTCTGAAGCTACTTTGCAAAATTTAAAGCAGTATAGCAACATGAACAGTATTTTCTTTTTTTATACAATGATGATAAGATAACGTATGTGGAAATGTTTGGAGAAGTATGAAGTCCGTCACTGATGCAAGAGTACCCATATGCTTTGGCGTGCCATTTCTTCTCTCTGAGTCATCATAGTTTTTTCTCTCTGCCAAAGTAGGGGTCAGACAAGATAACCTCTAAGCTCCTCTTAACTCCAAAATCTGTGCTCCTTAAAGGGAAGACACTGACCCATACTACAAACCCTCATCTCTCCTGGTGGATTACTTTTTGTAAAACTTAAACTAGTCTGCTTGTCCATACTACTTCTCATGCAAGAACTGAAATTAACTGCAAGTCTTTCTCTGTATGACAGTGTATTTTGTAACCGTGTAAAGACTTGATAAGACAAACGCACATATGCAAATTGGAAGGTGACAGTTGTACACTGGACAGACTCTGTTCATTTTGACTTAGGAGAGGCTATGCTTAAGTGTTTGGTGCTGCCAAGCAAAAGGACAAGTTTTAAAAGACTTGGTTTAATGAAAACATTGATCAAAATGTTAATTTATGTTGATTTATCAGGACATGATGATTATAGTGATAAGGCTCCATGATTGGTACTTTCAGAGTAAATGTACTGAGATGATAAATGTGCATTTCCCAGGCCACCAGAATGGATTTTGCACTGCAGTTAATGTTTCATATAGCCCAACTTCATTAAGCACAACTCAGCTAATGACATCATGAATTTGTTTCATTTGATCAAATTACATTAATTAGGGAAATGTGGGGAATGTTGATCATGAAGAAATGGTCCTCCTTTTTTCCCCTGCAATAATGAAAGAAAAAAAAAACACAACATAGTAATTGAATTAATTTGTCCCCCTTAAGCCCCTCTTTTGTTATCCTTTTCTTAACCTCCATGAAATGGGAATATGGAGGTCCTTTCTTGACAAAGCCAGAGTTACTTACTGCTAACTTATTCTTCATTAACCAACTTAATTGTGGTGGTTTTAAGTTGAGAGCATGCACTGGACCAATGCCAGGACCTGACAACTGTATTAAATGCTGCCTCTCCGGGGACTTAAGACATTTGATAATAAAAGCCCTGGGTTAACATTTTTCTTAAGAAAAGCAATCCTCAAGGTCCTTCCCATGGTTCTCTGAATTATTTATGCCTGATCTGTTGAATCCAACCCCTAAAAAGATTAGTGCAATATTGTCATGGCCTGGGAGTTTTGTTTGTGATAATGGTGCTCTACAGGATGCATATGATTCATGGTGACAACTGCACGGCTGTTTAAAACATTGTTGTACTGAACTTAATTATAGGAACAGATTATCGAAACAGTTGAAAATCACATCATTTGCATGTAATTATGGGTATTATGTAAATTGGAAGGGAATAGGTAGCTTTCATTAGTGAGGAAATATGGGCATTTTGTTGTCTTAAAGCCCTAGAACACTTCAGTTCAAGTTCATGTTGGAAAACAGACTTGATAAATATGACCACACACAGTCTGATGGTGCTTCTGCATTCAGCCCCAGCAAGCACCTCTCTGGCGGGGCCATGGAATAAATTACACCCCTTGAGATTCATCCTCCCTGGGTAAGAAAAGAACCTATAGTCATACTTCAGCTCTGAGTAGGAACAGAAACCAGATTTCTACTCAAGTCAGGGCTGTTGGTTGAAAGATTATCACAAATGTTGTCCTCAGCATTTAAACAGGCAAATTTGGGGAGCTTATGTGTATACACTAAAAATAAAAATGATGGTTAACCCTCAAAATGGGATGACATGCCAATAACCTCAAAGATCTGAAAAGAGATTTAATTAACATGGATATAAATTTGTGGGTGGGAGATTTCCACCATAATTGCATTTCATATTCTTATAGGATCAGAATTTTTAAATGTATGGGTAGAATATGATAAGCATTAGCAAAAGAAACAGATGGACACAGGCATGGATCCTTAAGATTCAGAAGGCCATAGGCTTGGTTTTCTCATTCCAGAGTCCCTTTCTAGTTCTTAAAAGTTCCATAAATTTAAGGCTGCCTCCTACAATTTTTATGTCATTCAACTAAAAAGTAGAGGCAACAGTTTTGTTTTATTTTTATATAGAAATGTCCAAAATGACCTTTTTAAAAAAATTTATTAACTAGCACTTTATTCAGACTGATGCAAATTACCTTATGGCTCCAATACTCTTAACATATGAATTTCCATCTGTAAAAAGGGGTACTACATGATGAACCAAGCCCCTGTATTTGTTCTTATATATTCAACTTGAAAGTGTACCCACTCTTTTCCCAAAAAAATTGTTAAAAATAGCCAAAATTTATTGGAAAGAAAGAAAGAGAGAGAGAGAGACAGAGAGAGAGAAAGGAAGGAAGGAAGGAAGGAAGGAAGGAAGAAAGAAAGAAAGAAAGAAAGAAAGAAAGAAAGAAAGAAAGAAAGAAAGAAAGAAAGAAAGAAAGAAAGAAAAAAGAACAGAAGAAAGAAAGAAGGGAAGGAAGAAGGAAAGAAAGAAAGAAAGAAAGAACAAAAAAAGAAAGAAAAAGAAAGAGAAGGAAGAAATTGAAAAATAGTATACATCAGTCTGTGTTCAGATAATATCAGTTCCTTCTCTAAAGGTGGTTAACATTTTGCATTATGAGTCTTTGGAGATTTTCTTGGATCACTACATTGCTGAGAATAGCCAAATCATTCACATTCTTCATATAATACTGTTGTTATTGCATATAATGTTCTCCTGGTTCTGCTAACTTCACTCCATAGAAATTCCTGTAAGTCTTCTAAGGTTTTCTTTATATCATCTGCTTCTCATTTCATAAAATAATATTCTATTACAATTATATACCAAAACTTGTTCAGCCTTTCCACAATTGATGGTCACTCTCTCAATTTCTAATTCTTAGTTAATGTAGAAAACATTCTTAAAAGAGCTCTTGGCTTAAAGACCACCTACTTACTTTTAGAGGAAAGATCAACATTAGATGCAAGTTAAGAGGTAAGAATATGAGAAGAAAAATTAAAATGAGAAAAGATATTACATACTATAAAAATAATACTGACCATTTATATAGTAATTAAAGGTTTTCAAAGCACTTTCATAAATATTTTCTCATTTGAACATTACAGCCATCCTGTGAGGTAGGTGTTATTTATTGTTATGCAGTGGTTTCTGATTGTGTCTGACTCATCATGACCACATTTGGGATTTTCTTGGCAAAGATACTGGAGTGATTTGCCATTTTCTGCTCTAGCTCATTTTACAGATAAGGAAACTGACATAAACAAGGTTAAATAATTCACCCAAGGTCACATAACTAGTAAGCGTCTGAGGCTAGATTTTAACTCAGGAAAATGAATTTTTCTGACTCCAGGCCTAGCAGTCTATCCACTGTAACACCTAGCTGCCCCAAGTGTTATCATTATCCCCGTTTTACAGATGGGCAAAGGGATAGAAAGGTTAAGTCTTTCACCCAGAGTCACACAGGCAGTAAGTGTCTGAGACAGAAATTTAATGTAGATCTTCCAGACTACAAGTCCAAATCCCAGCTATTGGGACATCTAAGTGCCTAAAACTACTCTACCCTGACCTTCCTAAACAAGTTATTAATCATGAAAACTGGATTATTAATGTAGGGAAGAAGTCATATAGTCATCAATTACAATAATTTTATATAGAAATTCAGTGAATGAAAATAAATGAAAATAGCATAAGACACTAAAAATTATGTTAATCTATAAACACTTACCTTACATGCCAAACGGAGGTATGTCACAACCAAAGGTAACATTACTTTAGACATAAACAATTTTGTAAAATCTAATGAAGGAAAATGTTGGAAAATTATAAACAATATGCCTTTAAAAATGGAGATATGCCATGCAAAGGAAGACCAATCTAAGGAAAATTTGATGAGATACATAGTTAAGAATTATTTATTTAAGCATGAAACTGAGAGGAGAATTATAAATGAGTAAAAGATGGAACAGATTTGAATTTTTTAAATAAACTTTTCACCATCAAGAAAATAGAGCTACAACATTTGGGTTCAGTCACTATTCAAATTTAGAAAGCAACATGTGGTTAAACTCCATAGCCAAGGGAGAGAGACCCAGGTGTGTTTTCCAGGATGAACTAGAATCTATAGGAAATCACTGAAAAGACTGAAACTGGTAAGATAAAAGCAAAAACAATTTAAATAAACATCTATGTCAACTCTTTGAAATAGTGACCCTCTTCCTATACCTGGAAGCAACTTTATCCTTTTCTTCTTGGTGTGAAGATAAATGTTCCTTGGGTTTTTGTTCAAAAAACTCAACAATCCAAGAGAACAGAATCTTATTGTGGGTCCTCAATGGTTATTGGGCATCTGGAGTTAATCTGTTCATGAATTCACTGAAAAACATTGGCAGAGGGTAATGATAATAATAATAAGTCACATTTACATAGGCTTACAATGGCTTTAAGGCTTATACAGTGCTTTACATATGTTATCTCATTTCATCCTTAGAACAATCCTGTGCATTAGGCATTATTAAGATTCCCACTTTTAGATAAAGAAACTGAGGCTAAGAACTTGGACTGGATTTTTCCTTAGGCTTTCCTGATTCTAGATCAAGCACGATAGACACTATGTCAATTTGCCTTTTGAAGAGAGTTAGCTCGCAGATTCAAGTATGTGGCGGGGTGATTTGAGTTCCTCCTATTCCCAAAGATGAGTGGAAGAAAAATGGAGGAATACAGGCAAATGCAACAGAATTTAGCCTGGATATTTTATAAACAAAAGTGTGATTATGTATATCCACATCTTTGTTTTGGCCATGTTTTCTGAGTTGAATTTACAACAATTTTGTCTTACAGCAGTTACTTAAGTGATGTATCTCCCCAGTTTCTCTTATAATCCTGACATGCTCAGGGGTAAAAAGTACCTTGATCTCATTACTGTGTAAGCTTTTGGTACAACTTTTGTCACTCATATCTTAGTGGGTAGGAGTAGGTCGACATATGTTCAAAATCCAATTCAACCATATGTATTCTTGCAAGTACCTGCATAATATTAAGACCAAGTTTTCTAATAAGTAGCCCCTTTTGTTAATTCAAAACAATTGAAAACTTAGTTATTAAGAGCTTAGAATGCAAAGCATTGTACAAGCTATATAAAGTCAAGTTCCTTTTCTCAAAGTTGGGAAACAAATCTTCCTTCCTTCTTTCTTTCCTTTCTTCCTTCCTTCCTTCTTTCCTTCCTTCCTTACTTTCTCCCTTCCTTCCTTCCTTCCTTCCTTCCTTCCTTCCTTCCTTCCTTCCTTCCTTCCTTCCTTCCTT